>DWNA01002075.1:0-12696 GCA_018249835.1 Heliconius besckei
ACAACAGTGCTGTAACAACAGTGCTGTTGTTTATCGTTCTCGAGAACTATACTACTATAACTATAGAACTATAGTGGTCAGAGTGCTTAGAGTTTAAATCCCGCTATGCTGATTTATTTATACATTTTCTTAATAAGTAAACTCGTCAACTTTCTTGATTTTTAAGTAAATAAAATGTTGTTGAGGGACTGGATTATTTAGACAATTAAGGTAAGTGACGGTAACTTCGTGCTAGTACGTCGTTTCGTGAGTATAGCTTCTGGCAAAAATAATAAGCAATTAAGTATTATTTACGTTAACTATATATTGGTATATAATCTTTATACTTTCAACTGTCTAAAAATTAGGTATCAATATTTTAATGATAAAATTGAGCGAATCGCTATTCGCTCAATTTTATTTTACATTTACGTTAATTTTTACATTTTAAACGCAGACTTGGCTACGAACAGCGGTGTAACGTGTCTGCGTTGCTTACCACCGTAAGACTAGCGTAAGAATTTCTTAAGGTTGTAGAAAGACAAAGGTAAGTTGTTCGTATAAAACATATTCAATGTTATGCTTTTTTGTATTCTATAAAAAAATATTTTATTGAAAAAAAAATAGATGGAAGCGTTAAATTCTTTTAAAATTGCAATAAATCGATTCACGAAGTAGCAGTCATTTTATTTATCAAGTGTCCGCTATTTCGTGTTACTACCGAATTAGGGAGATGTTAGATGCTTTTTAATAAATTTATATTTATGTTATAATTGAGACAATTTAAATTTAAAGTTTAAAATCTGTTACTGTATTTAATGAAGTTTCTCGTGATCGAAATTCGGTATATATTTTGTTCACTTAAATTTCTATATTACTATTTTAAAGGAACTTGAACTGCCAATGCAACTTTGTTTTTTAATCAACCTTTATAATTTATTTTTCTGTATGTTTTCGAATATACATGGTAGTTAATGATTACTTTACATAATGTAAAAAATATTGAATAAACAGAATTGCGGAAGTTACCACAATCAGTAACACGAAATAAGATCCCCTACATTTCATTATTTTCTCTGACTTCGTGACAAATAAATCTACGTAAAATCAACACATTGACTTCTCTGTAGAGATGGGCGTTATCGTTTTTTTCCGCTAACGGTTATGAAACCGATATATGGTTTTCGTATCGATATCAATAACGGTTTTCAGATATCGTTTTTTTTTCGGGTTGTCAATAAGCGCAATCATAAGTATAAAATTATAATATAATAATATATATATATTTAATTAGTATTACATCAAAAATGCTTTATAAACTATAAACATAAGTTAAAAAAACCAAAATTTAGTAATTTTATTGAAATAAAGTTAAAATACAAAATCATATTTTAATCCCAAATTTCTACCTTATTCATTTATTTAGAAGTTCGATTTCATAACGAAGAAATAGTAACTAACTAAGAAAACCTCCAAAACATGAATCTGTTAGTTAGTTAGCTATCGGATATTCGATATATCGATACGGTATGTTTTCCTTAACATATCGGTTTTAAGTTACGTTTTGATATATCGAACTTATCCCTACTTCTCTGTCTTTGCTAATATTGTTTATCTTAGTCTTGTTAAATAAAGAAAATAGTTTTTGATTGAGATTTTTAAAAAACTTTCAATTATGAAAGTTGAGGCCAGTCGTGGCGCAGGGGTACAAAGTGTGACTCTAAAACCGACTGGTTGTGTGTTCGATCCCCACTCGAAGAGATGAAAATAAAATTGTATAGAAAATAGAAAATGTTTATTTAAATTTATATTTCATGCCAAGCGCGGCGTTGAGTTCTGCCACTTAACACAGGTGCGCACCGGGCATCAAAGTCGACGATTAGTGTGTTTTTTCTTTGTTTTTTAGACCTTATACCATTTTAAAGGGCATCAAGTCCTCTAAGCCGCACCGGGCATCATAAGGAAAGGGGCATCAAAGTCGACGATCACTTTGTTTTTTTTAGAACTGAACGTCCACGATCATGTTTTTTTAGAAGTCAACGTCGAGGATTACGTTTTTTTTTTAGAACTCATCAAGAGAAAAGAGGGATCAAAGTTGACGATAAGTTTTTTTTTTTTTTTTAGAAGTCATCGTCGATGATTACCATTTTTTTTTAGAACTCATCAACAGGAAAGGGGCATCAAGTCCCTGAAGCCGCACCGGGCAGCAAATACCCTAGCTACGCCACTGACTTAACATGCAATGCCTCCGGACTTCCGCAGAAAGTGGGGAACGGAGTGTCTTAAAAACACTAGGTTCCCTTTACCTACCCTGCTGTCAGCGGGATACAGCGTGAAGATGATTTAATTTGATATATATTTTTTGTCGTTGTAATGTCATTAAGCTGATCTAACCTATTTTTTTTTATTTACAAATTCTTTATAATCAAAACCTATACCATATAAAGATGTTTATTTTTTTATTATAAAACCTTAGTCGCGGGGTAAAAACTTGTGACCCGAAATAGGGGACACAAACTCACGAAGTTAGACACAGAGCTAAATTTTATCACGAAGTAGGGTTCAAACAAGAGGCCCACAAATAAATTAATATAAAAATTAAGCTTAAGGTAAACCGCACATTTCACACATCAAATTACTGCCAAAAGACCCACTTTGATCACACTAAAATTAGCAAATTCATATAACCTTTAATAATGTATTTACAATAGTTTAAAGTTATAAGAGCCTTAAACTGCCGAACCCCCGTACATTTACCTTATTTATTTGATTAATTAATTTGAATTTGAATAATAAATGTGGTTAACGCCTATTTATAATGACACTAGACTGGAGCAGGCAAAGCGAGTGTTGATATATCTAAATATACGTCACTACTATGCACACATACCTTCTGCTGAAGCCGCTGCACCTCATTGCGCACGTCGCGCCGCAGCTCCGCCAGCGCCGCGTCGTGCGAGGAGGGAGCGGGCGGCGGCGGTGCGGGCGCGGGCGCGGCCGGTGGCGGAGAGGCCGCGAGGCCGGCGGGCGCAGGCGCGGCGTGCGGCCGGCGCTCGTCCGTCTCCTCGTCGATGGGCTCGCGCCGCGACGCTGCGCCCAGCACGCTGCCGGCGCGACCACGGCCGAAGGCGGTCTGTCAGTATTAACACATTAAACTTGTAGCAAGTACATAAGCAAATCGCAATGCAACATAGACCTTAGTGGTTCGATCGCTATCTAATGCTATTACTAATTATCTTTTGTAATAAATTGTAAATAAGTAGAAGGTATATAAGTATATAAATCTGCCAGCCAGTGTTTTGCGACCGGTGAACCAAAAGTAATGAATCACTAGTTCACATAAAATATAAATAACTCAGGATTCCCGTCTTACTTGAAGACGAAGCCGTGATTGCACTGCAGGATTCTATTTATCCATATTCTACAGCTAACCTCTTGTTCTTTCGGTTCAAACAATACTTGCTTACTTCGCATCGCTTACGTATCTTAGTACCTACATCTTGAGTGTAAATATATATCTATTTATAATAGAGGCATACCTATTTCGCCTCGTTCATTTTCATCAATCTCTTCAAACTTGCCCTCGGGGTCTCCATGCTTTTTACGTGACCTTCCTCCATTATCAATGGTTCTATATTTTCAAAGGTCAACTGATTTCTCATCCTGCCTCCCTTACCACTCACTATTTTTTTATAAATATTTTGGCCATTATTTCATCACTCATTTTCTCGACGTGCCCAAAACCAACCAGGCAAGTTCTTTTTCGTTCTCACCATGACATTTTCACTAGTACCTGCCAATAGCAGCTAAACTGACTCCGCTTATTCTACGAATAGATCGCATCTCCACAGCATTCATCTTTCTTTATTACTCTGTAATACCCACGTTTCGATGCCGTGTAACAGCGTGGGTACCAGCACTGCATTGTATAGGGTTACACCGGTCATCAATGCAGCTAAGTTACCGTTGTCTCTGTTACAGACAGTGATATTGTCGGAATAATATTATGGAATTGATTTTTACCGAAATAGGTACTTTAACATAAAAAGTATATATAACTTGAAATTAAAATGGAGGGATTCTTGGAGCCAGTGCCGGTTTTAGCACTACCAGCTAGCCCTGGGCGAAGTTTTTTCGGCGCCCCTTAACTACAATTCAATTACATACAAAAAAGAGAATGGGTAAGTAGGTACAATAAAATTTAAAAAATATATATTTAAAAAACTAATTAAATTTCACATTTCTAGCCTTTCTACAGGCGAACTCTTTTATTAGGCAACCAAAGTCTATAATTTCTGCAATTTCCTTTTTAATTGACGTTAAGTTTTTTAATCCAGATTGTTGATCGCAGATATGTTCTTATTAGCTTCAGCTTGATAACCCCTCCTTGTTTATTGAAAAAAGGTAAGGCAAACGAGGGTACCGGTTACCCGATGGTAAATGATCACCGCCGCCCACGACCTCGTGTAACACTAGACGGGCCGGTTATAGGTGCGAAGTAGGTCTTTGATAGATAAAATCAGAAATGGGGATAACCCCAACCCCAAAAAGAACCGGAGTTACCGACATCGCTCGCAAAATTAGTACGTAGAAATGGCAATGGGCTGGATACATCTGTTGAAGGACCTATTTCCGTTGGAACAGACGAGTTCCTTGAGTGGAGACCGCGAATCGGCAAGCGTAGCGGAGGGCGCCCTTCAGCTCGATGGACCGACGACCAGAAGAAGGTTGCTGGCTTCGACTGGATGTGGATGGCGGAGGATCGGGCGCTTTGGCGCACCCTGAGAGTGTCTAGCAGTGGACCCGAATAGGCTGATTTGATTAATTGATTGATAAAATTAACAATATCACCTTTAGCGAGAGTGGCGTAGTGGTGGTGTCGGGCGGTGCGGGGCGATCGCGCGCGCTCATTGAGCGTGTGAAAGAGGCGCGCGGCGCGTCGCCCGCGTCCAGCGAGCCGCCCGCCAGCAGCCGACCCCACTTGCCGCGCGCGGCCGTCGCGCCGCCACCCCCCGCGCCCGCACTGGTTGCGCCCGCGCCGCCCGCCGCGCCCGGCTTGCCCTCCTCCGAGCCGCCGTTGGACGCACTCGTGCCGGTGGAACCTGAACAAGTGCTCCTTGTACCGATGGAGAACGAGAGCGAGCCACGAGCGTGGTCGTAAGGAGTATGCGAGGAGGCGGTACCGTCGCCGCGCTCGGGGTCGGGCGCGGAGGCGCGCGCGGGTGCGGGCGCGGGCGTCGCCGCCACGCTGCGCTCGCGCCGGAAGCGCGAGAAGATCTTGCGCACAAGGTGGTCCTGCGCCTGCTCCAGCTGCGGCTCGCGCTTGCGACGCTCCATGAGCTCGCGCTCGCGCCGCACGTCCGCCACCTGCCGTCCACAAATAAATCCCATATGAGCAGTTTTATAAATACTTATTTACAATTAATTTTAGACATTTGTTAGTTTTATTATTGAGGCCGTCGTGACGCAGCGGCACAAGGGTGTGACTGTAACGCGACGGTTGTGGGTTCGATCCCCACTCAAAGAAGTGAAATAGACCATTTGACCAGCTCACAAATTTCTTAAATATTAACAATTGTTTCCATAGTGAGCAATATGGTTTCACCAAAGGTAGGTCCACTACGGATGCGGGTGCTGCACTCCTAAAGCACATTTATGACGCATGGGAGAAGTCACAAAATGCAAGTGAAGCCATACCGGTTGAGATACCCATCTAGAGATCTCGAAATAACTATTTTTCCAGGAAAGACATAATTTTATAAAAGAAATGAATCTGTAAGTCTAGCGAGTCAGTATCAAGACTCTGATAATACCTATCCTTTTTTCACTTTTTTTTCAGATTCACGCTGTATCCCGCACACAGATACTCCGTTCTTCTTTTTCCGCTGAATTCTGGAAATTGCGTGTTGAGTACCGGAACTCAACGCCGCGCTTTACCTCGACACCAGAGCGAAGAAATTAAAATATAAATTATTTCATTTCCTCGATTGGAAATCGAACCCAAACCTGTCGCGTGTAAACACACACAAGTGGGTAAACACTTGTGTCACTGCGCCAAGACTGGCCTCTAATTATTATTATTTTTATTCTTTATTCAAATAAACTTATAATAAGCACTTTTGAATCGTCGATGAACATATGAACAACAAGCTACCACCGGTTCGGAAGGCAGTTCTGCTGAGAAGAGCCGGCAAGAAACTCACCTAAATACCTATATAATCGAGATAAAGTAGATGCTTTAAAAATTAATAAACCTAAGGATATCTAACCTTTCGAAATATTAACCGATGCCGCAAGTTGTAAGTCAAAGTCAGATTTCTGGCGAAACTGTTCGCAAACGCCTGATAGAAGTCGAGAACCTCGAGTAGGCGGTCTCGCTTAATGGTGTGGAGGTCGCAATAGGTGAGAGCGCGCACGTTCGCAGCTGACTGACCCACGGCGCTGTCCTTCCAAAAAGAGTCACCAAACACGTCCCCTTTGCCTGAAAATAGAACAACGTAAAAACATATCAGAACACTTCATACATAAGAAAAATGTTCTGAGGAACTCTTTGACCTGGCACTGCCTGCGGCAATGTTTCCGGATCGATACGACACGGGTACCTCTAAAAAGAACTTCTACCTCTTCCTTAAAGGCCGGCAACTCTGGTGTTACATGAGATTGTGGGCGGCAAAGTTTACTTACCTACATCTCCAAACTGCACGGTCTTCACGGTAGGTATAAATTTAAATAAATATTTCATCTCAAA
This sequence comes from Heliconius besckei, assembly GCA_018249835.1. Classification (NCBI taxonomy): domain Eukaryota; kingdom Metazoa; phylum Arthropoda; class Insecta; order Lepidoptera; family Nymphalidae; genus Heliconius; species Heliconius besckei. The sequence continues at coordinate 6,728 of DWNA01002075.1, forward strand.
CGGGGATCGAACCCACAACCAGTCATCAGTTCCAGTTTTACAGTCACACTTTGTGACCCTGAGCCACGACAGGCGCAGGATCAAATGTCACACCAAATAATATTTATAAATACAATAAGCTATTTAATTGGTATACCTTGTTAATATGCACGACTTACCTAATATGGCTACGACCTCATCGTCCTGTATCACCTCGAGGCTGCCTGTGACAATGAAGCAGAGCGAGTCGATGGACTCCCCGGTGTGGTAGAGCAGGTCCCCGGGCGCCGAGTGCGACATGTGGAAATGCATGGCGAGCGCGCGCAAGCAACCGTCTGACGCCAGCCGGAACGCAGGATGCTCGTTAAACACCTTGCGGTTGAGGTGCACGCAGATGTCGGCCTTCATGTCTTTCGGGCAATAGTTCAGCACCTACAACACCAACACGGGTCGTGTAAAATAAATATGTCGACGTCTTCAGTCGTCGCGTCCCACCACCCACCACCCACCTTGTCGGTGTCGAGGCCCTTAGTCATGGCCCACGTGGACACCACGTAGTCCATGACGCGCTCGCTCAGCGCTTTCGGCACCTCGTGCAGCTTCATGAACTCGCGCACGTTGTTGAGCATGTCGTGGTACTTGGCGGTGGCGGAGGTCATCTGCTGGATGATGGTGGTCACGTGTCCGAATATCGTCGCGTAAAGCAGGGCTGTTAAATATTGCGAAGCTAGATCGTTAGCATCAATTTAAGTTATAGTTTTTTTACTTAATTTTGCAATTTTTTTAGTTTTTGGACTTATCGATCTACGAATGTTAAAATGTTATAGCTTTTGCAATTATCATTTACAAACGGCCCACTCATACCACTTATAATTGTTTCATTATGTTGCATTTGCGAACAGATCGGTATATACAATCATGAACAAGTTGTTTTCACAGTTCTGATGAAAGTGCAAGCTTTGCTCGGCTGCTTGCGAGGATGTACTCGGCGGCGGCGGCCGTCAACAGAACAGTGAATACTGTACACATACTATACAAGCCAAAGCTTATCTTCATTAAAGTGATGAAATAGTGATGGATGATGGAATAATTTCCGGTCGTAAGTTGCAACGTGAATGTTAAATAAAAAGAAGAAATATCACCTTGCAAATTTTTTTATATTTTTTTGTCATAAAATGACATTTTTTTGAGAACTGTTTTTGGCAATACTTAGGTACATTCCTAAGTTTAACTATTATCGCAGCGCACGCGGATAAAGTAATTCGATGACTTCCATTATTACAATAATTTCTTTATTTAAGACAAACTAAGAATAATGTTATATAGCCTACAGCACTCCTGACAAATGTAGCTATCATACAAAACAAAAAAATATCGATCAGTAGTTCCAGAGATCTTAGAGCTTAAACAAATAAACAAACAAACGCTTCCGCTTTATTATATTGGCAAACATACGGTTACTTACATTACTAAAACTATGTTGGTATGGTTAATTACGAATAATTCAATTCAATCAAGTAAAATATGAATAACTAGCTTTTGGCGAGTTATAAAAAAAACATAATGAAATAATGTTATCATGTAATAGACTTAGATGAGTACAGTTGTATCTCATTCTCTGACTTACCTTAATGAGATTAGATATTTACAAGAAACTGTCGCGCACTGGACTGCGTTTGCTTCTTGACGATAAACGTAATATGTATGAGAGCCGCGACCCTCCTTGCACCTTAGGAGCTTCTACAAATTTAAAGGGTTTAAAATCGTAGAAGCTCGGTAATGCGAAACTGGAGTAGCGCGGCGCCCGCACACTGCGACGCTTCGTGGGCCTGCACAGTGGGGTTGATGGGACAGGATTGCTTATGGGCTTGCGTATGGGATATATGAGAAATGTCATAAATAATAATTAACCAAAGAAAATACAAACTTAGTAATTAAAATTTTATTAAGTAGGTAGATAGTACCTAACAAAAATTGATTGAAGGAAAATAATCGAATTGATTTATAACAAGAATGAATAAATAAATCCAAGCATAGCGATTTTTACTGTAATTATATTTCTACAATTAATGAAAGAAACCGAAAATATGAAATAAAAAAAGTCATAAATAAGTAATAGATGACAATGTCAAATACAAAGAAAGGACGGGGTGTGAGTCGAGGGTGAGGGGCAGCGCGGCTCTCGACGCAGCGACCTGAGCTGCGCGAGAGTCGCGATCGTGCTCCGACTAATAACAGAAGAATTCCGGCACCTGCTACGATCATCATGCAGATGGTGAAGATCTTCTCGTTATCGGTCTCGGCGGCGACGTTGCCGAAGCCCACGGAGGTCATGCAGGTCATCGTGAAGTAGAGCGCGGTCACGTACATGGTCTTGCGCGAGGGCCCGTTCACGAGCTCGGGCCCGTCAGACTCGTTAGACCACACGTACGAGTAGGGGCTCTGAGTTACGTTTGCGAGCTTCCACAGCCACGAGTACTGCAGGCCGGAGTCGGCGTCGGAGCGGCCGATGCTGTACCACACGCAGGCCAGCCAGTGCGCCACCAGCATGTAGAAGCACAGCAGCAGGATGAGCATCGCCGCGCCGTACTCAAGGTAGCGATCCAGCTTGCGAACCACTCGCCCCAGCCGCAGCAGACGCACCACCTTTAACGCGCTGAACAGGCTACCTATGCCCTATACGTTAACAATGAACTTGTATTAGCTATAGTTATGTGTTTAGCTGAACTGCTATGTTTACATACATATATTATATGAATTTAAATCCAACGAAACTTTTCTTAGTCTCATAACATTAAATTGGATTATATCTCGTGCACATATTGTCACGCAGCCGCTTCGCACCATCGTAACGATTATTATTTAGTAATCTTCCAAGGTTTATACAAACAAGAAGAAAGTATACTAACGTCTTCGTCGTGGTCAAATGCGTTGAAGACGTCATATGGAAGGCACGAAAGGAGGTCAATCAGAAACCACGACTTGAAGTAGTTCTTCCGTATAACTTTAGGGTCGCTCACAACTTCACCCCCAGGTCCCACGAAAGTTGTATGAAAGTTGAGTACAATGTCTATAAAAAACACCACGTCGACTATTGAATCGATGACTAGAAGTGAAACGTCCTCGCTAGTCTTGTTCTTGAATGCGACATTATACGGGACCATTATTGCCGTGTAAAAGGTCAGGCAGAGAATGATCCAGTCCCAGATGGCTTTGAATGCGCAGTAGTGGAGCAAGATGTGGGGTGGCGTCTTCGGCGCCTCCTGGCGGTACTGCGGGAGCACGTCGCCCGACAGAGACAGCACCTGCGCCGACACAGCGTATAGTCCACAAGGGGCGAAGTTAAATATTGACTATTGTTTCAATACATTTATGAAAGAGTCTATATGCGGTGAAGGTTCAACAAGAAAAGTGCAGTGTCGTCGTGCGTACAAAAGAAAGGCCAAAGATGTTTACTTCCATGTTGCTATGATTCGTTTGTGAAAAGTGCTAAGCAACTATCAAACCTGCATTTTACTTTCACATAAGAAACATTTATTATAATTTAGCGTACCTGTGATCACTAAAATTCATTAGATATATCAAGAAGTATATTTGTCTACGTAATATTTGGTAAATTAATAAAATAGACTATTTGACAACATTGTAAATGTGCTATAAAATATAGTCATCCTATTAGATTAACAGTATTAATTAAAAAGAATTGGTTTACCTAATTCTATAAACTCAAGTAAGTATTATAACAATATTGGAAATGAAAACGCAAATATCAAGTGAACGTTGTTTAAGTATTTAAAACAATCGCCGTGTGGCGGGCCACGGCCACGGACAACCACGCAGCCTTCGTGATGAGGTGAGAGATAGTTATTAGGTATTCATTGATAACCGCGTTTCCATTTTACTTAATAAAAACGTAATTGATAATGTCGAAGTTGCCTGGACAGTGTCGTATGGCGTTGTATGGCGTCCAAGCAACTCCTCGGTAAAGAAGGTTGACTAGCGGTAAGTGTAGAAGAGAAGAGCGTGCGTGTTTACATGGGATGCTGTGGTACTGACATGCGCGAGCTGGCTCTGGCGCGCCGGCTCCTTGAGCGCCGGCAGCGCCGACACCAGCACCGAGCGCGAGCGCGTCACGCTGCGCGCCAGCTTGGCGAACTTCGAGAGACCTGTCTCAGTCAAACCGCGGCTTATCAAATATACTTTACTCTGCCCTAACGAGGAGTGTTTTGTTAGTAACCAAAACTAAGTAGATATACAGGTATAATCTCAATTACTAATCTTATAATTTACTTATTTAAAAAGTAACAAATGTAGTGACTTGCGAGGTGGAGAGTGTATGAGCGTGTCTGAGGTGCGGACAGACTTGCCTCCCTTGGGGTCGTCGGCGTCGATGGGCTGCTTGAGGGCCGTGATGTCGCGAAAGGTGAGCAGGAACAGCACCACCAGCTCGCGCTCGTTGCGGATGGGCGCCACGTGCACCAGTAGCCATAGCGGGGTGCCTGCAACCACACACAGGTAACACAACGTTAAGTCCTTGACACTTATCTATATTTATACATGTAATAACATTGTAACTGATCGCTGTCTGTACATAGGAATATATGTAGACCTATGAGAACACCTATTATTGGGATTGGGATTAATCAATTTAATAGAATTCAAAACAATGATTTATAAAAACTTATACCTTATTGTCTGTTTGTGTTTGTGGGTTTGTGCACGCTCGACACCGGGGCGGAGTAAGGAACATATAAATTGAAATAAATATTTCATTTCCTTGAGTGGGGATCTCACCCACATCCAGTCGTGTGATTGGCCTCATATATACAGAGTGTTTTTGTTAGCACCACTTTAAATGAAACCACAGTTTTAACTACTATATAAAAGCTTAATACAATTAAAACAAATCTCAAAAAACAATAAAATAAATAATAAAATTATCATTGTAAAAGAAAACAGCATTTGTTAAGGACGACGCACGCACACGCCTCATTCCGAAATGGAGTCGTAAGTATTGGCGATAAAGTTTAATCTTTAATAGTATTTTTGTAGTAGTAGGTGCCTTTGCGTAACTGCCTCACACAAATCCTACGTCTAAACTCAACAGTTTAGTTTAGTTTAGTTTAGTTACCTCAACAGGTATCTTGATTAATTTCTTTAGGTATGGGTTTGAAATATTTGACCCTATATCATGTTCCCGTAAAAGGAGCTTTGACGCTTCCGTCCTATATAAAGTATTTGGTTCGACAAACTAGCTACAAAATACATAATAGTTTCATTAAACGAGTCCCACCAACGTTTGTTGTGACGTGATGTAGCGTCTTGTCAGTCGACGCTCGTTTATCTCTCGCGGTTTTGCTATAAATGCAATTGTGTTTTGATAACTAAATTAGATAAATAGAATTGTTAAAGAAACATTCCGTATCACCCGTAGTTTGACATTTATCGGCTCTTAGTAATATTTTTATGTGTTGGTGTCTCTCATTGGATGAACTATTGATTTTCTATGTATGGAATATGGATATTGTTTTTCAAATGATATTGTTATTAAAACACGAAAGTAACTGAAATTAGTAAACAGATAATTGTGAAGAGTGTCGCTAGTGTAGTGTATAATAAAAAGCGTACGGTTCTTTTTGTAGAGCAAGATCTCGAACTGGTCGGCAAGGTGGTGGTCGAGCGCGCGGTCCACGCGCTCTACCGCCTCCTTCTCCGTCAGCTCTCCATACATCCACGTGCAGCTGTAGACGAGACGGGCATTCGTACTAACTCAGACTTACATTGGTAGTAAACTGGCAATACATACGATGTCAATAAGACATACCGGCAGGACTTCTGCATGACCTCCGCGCGGTTGTATCCGCTCATCTTGCAGAACGTCTCGTTGCAGTACACGATTGGGTAGTCCACGATCTGCGCGTTCGCTAGCAGAAAGCTGCTGTCTGCTGTTGGTCAAAACTTATAGCTTATCAAAATCACTTTTTACATTT
>DWNA01002076.1:0-12693 GCA_018249835.1 Heliconius besckei
GTCGTGATGCAGGACATGAGAGCCAATGGTCTAACCACCGAGGACGCAAAAGATCGTGCAAAGTGGAGTAGGTTAAGTAGGAAGGCAGACCCTGGTAATAGCCGGGATTAATGCCAGGAAGAAGAAGGAGTTATCGAAAAAAAAAACTAAAATACCGGTACTGGTTTCTTGTCGACATTGCTCTTGTCTTCCGCAGGTTTCCTTTTGATGAATGGTTCAGACTTCTTTACTTTCTTTTCAGCAACATAAACTAATTGTTTTTCATCCGGTGACCAGTCTAAGCTGCCAAATTCAGCTAAAAAATAAAAAATAAAAAATTCAGTTTCACAGTAGCATGAAGAACACGGTGTCAAAACACTTAATTCTTTACTTTTAGCTTGAATTTAAAGATTTTGGAACGAGTGGCAATGCAAATTTACGCAAAATTTAGGAACATTGCGTTTTCAGTATTGGACGCCGCGCTTGGCCGTCTTACCATTTAATAAAACAATTTTTTTTCGATAAATGAACATTTATTTGCGATTCAAATATTTTTTTACTTAGATTATACTCATTAACTACAATTAACAATATGCCGAGTAATTATAAGTAACAATGAATGGATAGATGCGTCACAAGCCGAACGCTTAGGCTAATCGCGCCTCTGTGTCGTTTGTACCACAGTCTCGCTTACACGCTCGGCTCAGAAGGAACGTGACAAAGAGTCATGCTTCTTTATGCAGATATGAGTGCAGCTGGTTTTCATCGATTTAAAACACAAATATTTATTTAGAAAACATAAAAGTTCTTAAATCTTTGGGTTGTAGAATTTTGTAAAAATCTTCCTACAAAGATGCTAACAACATAAATATATTCTAACAAGCGTAAATGAATTTCGACGTAGCTCGATGAGAATATATGGCTTAGTGGTCAGAGCACTTGGACGGTTTCTAAGGCGCGGATTCAAATCTTGCTATGTTAAATTTTTATATGTTTTCTAAAAAAGTATTTTTCGTTCCTAAGTGTTGGATAATACCTTAAATACATTAATAAAAGATTTACAAGACATTATCACGTTAAAAGGATAAGATTACTTACAATCCGCATAAACATCTCCATGTATATCCAACGACGTTAGATCAATAGAATGTTTCAAACAGCAGTTGGACCAGACCTCGAGGAAGAATTTCTTTTTTCAGCTGTCCTTGTCGTCTTTTTCTTCTCTTATTACTGCTTTGAAACTTTCACTGGGTGATACAGCTGTTAGTAATCTATAAAATAAAATAAAGAGTTTTAAGTTGAAGGCTAGTCGTAGAGCAGCTACCTTGCTATGTGCCATTATATTTGCTTGAAAATGATTATTTATTTATTATTACATAATACTTTTATATTAGGGATCTGATAACTTTTCTAGGAAAACCAGAGTATCAATTCAAAGTACTGAAATTTCTCTTCAAAAGTACTCAATTTTTAAAAAATCGTTTTATTTTTAATGGACGGTAAAACAATAAATAATTTTTCACTTATTAGAAAAAAATATTAATATGTATCCTACAAAAAAATATACTCACTCATGACTTATATCAGTACCAAAATCACTCTGAGCAATCACTCCCAAATTGTCATCCAAAATATAATCTATAAAGTATTGTGTATTCCGTCCCTTGTCCAAGTTACGAACCGACCATCTTGATGTAACCCTATTACCTTTATTATTTAACCTGCCCCCTACTATGGATGGTATTTTTGTTAACGTTTTATATGCTTTTATTACATGTTCCATCTGAAATACATAAATAATTCTAAAATATTTGTTATAAAAACATTGGAAGTAGACAACACTTTTTCATTTTTCCATATATCCTTGTTTTTTGAGACATCACCAGTTTAGAGCCGAAATTGAATTTTTGTACCAGACAGTGAAATGAAAATAATTTAAACATCACCAGAGAATCACAAAGAATCAAAACCACAACTATTATGTTTACACTTAGATAACCACAGCATCATTATAGCTTTCATGCTTGTCGAGTATCAATATTTACAACCAACATTTAAAGTAGACTTAAGTATTTTTTTATGGCTTCAGCGAAATTTCCATTATAATTAAAATATTGTAAGAGACCATTTTGTAGCAGTGAAAGTGTCAACTATAAATACAATAGTTTTGGGTTAATATATATATTTTTAATTCCTAACTTTGATGCAAGGTTAGGTATAGTTGAATTACACTACTCAACACACATATTTGAAATTTGGAAATGGAAAGCAGCTGAAAGAAATAATGAGACGACAAGAAAACTTACATGAGAAGACATCCTCCATATTTCCCCCATGTTTTTGTTCTAACCACTGTTATCAATATCTGTAATGTGATAAAGTGTAATTTATCAATTAAATATTTACTTTAGCTAAGATTTATAGCTACAAGAAAGTTAAACGCTTTCTATATAAACAAATACCTATATACACTTAAACAGTGTATATAGGTATATTCATAAGGAAATATTACTAGAAAAAAAATGTAGTTTCTAGTTTCACTCTTTTTCCCACAGTATAATGAACCTAGTGTTGAGTGGTGGAACTCAGCATCTAGCTTTGTCTACCAGAACAGGGAAATGAAAAGATTAAGTGTTTCTTTCCCCCGAGAGGGAATTGAACACACAATCGTCGTAATCACATTTGCAACCTTGTGCCCCTGCGCCACGATGGTCTTACATTATCATTTATCATAATTGAATTAAATTAAATGATGTAAATTTTATGTTATCTTTCTGAGATGTAAATAACTTACAGATTTAATATGCATTGAGATTATTTACCGTTTATTTACGACATAGCAATCGTTATCACAATTTATGTTTTAGAATAGTTTGATAAAATGTTAAATTTACGTTCGTTTAAACGAATTTTATGTTCGTACATAAAACCTGTTTTTTGTTACTTACATCTATTTTAATGTAAACAAAATGACCTGTAAAAGTTATAAAAGCAAATAAAACAATTTAAAAAATAACTTAAGAGACAAGTTGCAATGAATAACTTGAGTATGAGTTGGAACGCATAACATTTAATTATACAAGATCCAAAAAACAATAATAGAAATAATTAATATTTACCCGAAAATACGAAAAGAAAGAACTTTTCCACTGCTGTTTGTAAAACAGCTGATAAAGCAATTTTACCGGTGACAACTGTCAAATATATTTTGATAGTTATGTCTTATATCAGCCGACTAGGGATGGGTTGCTATCGACTATTTAATGTATCGATACATAAATTCAAAATTAATTTTAACAACTAAAATCTAATAAATATACTGTTTTTACTATTAATATAAAATGGTTAATAACTAAAACTTACTTATTTTTAGTTTATTTTGCACCAGTACGAATTTAATGTCATTTTCTTACCAGGACAATCATAATGTGAAGAAAATACTTTAAAACATGTTCATCTATTTTTTAAAAACTTATAATTTGTTTCAATACTTAAATATGCCTATTATATAACGAATAGTGATGAAAATAATAATTTAATTCCGTATTAGGAGGTAACATATAAAATATATTTTAACTTGTAAACACCGCATGTTAAAATATCGCGGTAGTAACATGATAAGATTAAAATAGAAAACCGCGTTTTGATATACTTATGAAAAAATAAAATGAAAAACAAAAAAAATTAACCACAAAATTAAACGAATGTTTTTGTAATAAATTCTCAATTAACTAATTGGGAAAAGGGTTATCTCTGTATATCCTGCTATGTGGCTACAACGTAAAACTATAGTGTAATGTTATTAAAATGTAAAAAAAACTATTAATTTTAGCAAATTTTAAATAGTAAAAGTGTCATTTTTTAATGCATTTAATAAATAGTACGGCGTCACCAAAATTTGGTGAAGCCGGTACTATTTATACGTAGTTTATAGTTTATTGTATAATTTTAATTCTTTTTGGGCATATTTAAGTTGCACGAGAAAAGTATCTAGCAGAATATGTTGTATCTCGCATTTACATAGATAGAGAGTGTTAGGGCACTTCGTTCCCCATTCTCCGCAGATTTTTGTGAGATTGAGTGGCAGAACTCAACACTGCGCTTTTGCTTTCCATACTAAAGCGAAGAAATAAAAATATTAATAAATCATATTTCATTATTCATAATTAGATTCTCACTAGGGAATTGTATAATATCGATTGGGAATTGAACCCACCGTCATCGCGTTAATGTCATACGCTTATGCTCCTGCACCACGACGGCCTCTAAGTTTCATCTTAAAAGAATTAATGTACCCACTCTTTAAGTTATAAATTCTATCTCTATTGTATATTAACATTTTACCTACATTAGTAGTTATAAAAGTAATAAAAAATCACAGATTTAAGAACCTTCTTTTTTAGTTTCACGCTTCATCCCGCATACAACCTGTCGCATGTCGCATCTTCGGTTTTCGATAAAATTGGGGAAAAGAAAATTGTACACGGAGTGGTGGAACTAAACGCCGCGCTTTATTATAAGAGACTGGACGAATAAAAATATTCTAAATATAATAATTTCCCAAGTGGGTCGAATCCACAACTATCGCGTTAAGTCATTCTATCCCACCGTGTCAATACCAAGATTCCAGTGATAAAAATGTATAGCTTTACTTTAGTATATTGAATTTGCGGGAAAACCTTTAATTGTAACAATATAAACAGTTTTTTTAAAGAAATTATCTACTCTTCTCTTTCTTACTTTTAATTTCATATTTCTACATTTAAACATATATATGTAAATATACCTATTTTTGAGTTATGTTTAAAATGTCATGATGAGGCTGCAAGTCTACTAGTAGACTGTAGTAGTAGTAGTAGTACTGAATAGTTCCTAGTATAGATAATAGAATTTATATTTCTAGAAATATAAATTCTATTATCTATACTAGGAACTATTCATAGCAACGAAACAGAATATATTCATAGCAACAATATTCAGTCTTAAATTGCATGTTCTTTTTTATTATGATATTTCATGTCCTCGAGTGGGAATCGAACTCACAGTCACGACCTGTAGTGTTTGCAGTCGCACGCTTGTGCCACTGCGCTATGACTGGCCATGATATTTATTAAATGTAAACAAAAGTACAAAACTGTAATTTAATGAATTGACAACATTTAAGAAAAATCAGTTTCACTGCTTCGCTGTATCCTGCACGCAACACTGTTTTGGGAACACCGAATTTCCGCCGAATTCCAGAGGCATTGCGTGTTAAGTGGCGGAACTCAACAAAACAAACGGAAGAAATCAAAATATAAATTTAAATAAATATTTTTATTTCCTTGAGTGGGGATCGAACCCACAACCAGTCTCGTCTACAGTCAAACTTTGTGCCCCTGCGCCACGACTGGCCTCGAAGAAAGATTTTGTTCATTATAAATACAACTTAAAACATAATATAAGTCAAAGCTTTAATAAAGCTTCAATTTGATGTACTGGAATATTACTTCGCCAACAATATGTTACCAGTGTGATATGACTGTCACCTGGAGCAGCATATACAATTACAAGCACCCTTTAGCCTGCTTTTGTCTGAGTTTAGCTTTGAACAAATCTATCTGTATTTTTAATTTTTCAGGGGGAATTTTTTGTTAGTAACATTTCTTGGATGGGAATGACAAGACTATTCTGGAGTGGACACCGCTGTGGGGTGGGCGTAGTAATCGGTTCAAATTTACTTTCGCACGCAGACGAAGCCGTAAATACCGACGAATAATACTGAAGCACATTGCCTATACTTCCATAAAAACCTTTTTTATTTCATTTTCAACCAAAAATAGGAACTGTTGGGACCCAAAATTGTGATAATTTATACATTTCATCATGTTTACCACTTAACAGTTAATATGAATATGAAGTACTTCGACCTTATTACCTTTCAGAAATAATAATAATGGTATACCGTAAATTTTGAGATAAAAGGAGTTAGTGACAAACAGTGGGCTAGTATGCAAAAAAAATCTAAAATCATTACTGTGACGAGTTTGATTCCTATTCGTCATAGTGACTCATTTTCATTTCCTTTCTCTGGTTACAGGACAAAGCGCGACATTGAGTTCTACTTCTCGCCAAGCAATGTCTCAAAAATTATGCAAAAATTTGGGAACACAGTGTCTCTAAAGTATGTTTCTCCACCTACCCCACTTATATGCATGATATAGGGAAGCTAAAAGAAATTGCCAGCTACTAAAAAGAAACATTTTCAAGCTAAGTGTATCAAAATCCAAAGAAGCTTTCTCACAAGTCAATCATATGAGGTGAGGACAACACATTCAGTTTACAGTACATTTTACTCTGCAAAATTTCCTCCTTTTTGTTTTCTTGGTAAATATTGTTTATTTTCCTTGCTATTATTATTTTTTTGATATTATTTAACAAAATACAATAGCAGCACCATGTTTTTAACTTTTAACTAATTGTTTGTAATGTTATGATTGTGTTCACTTATTTTTAGCCCGTTGTGGGTTTTATATTAAACAATGTAAGCCATTGTTTTCATTTTCAAATAAATTGACTGTTACTAATAAATAATAACTATTATTAAGAAGTTCTTTAAATTGGTAATATCAAATAATGTATCATATATATTACCGGTAACCAATTTACAGTCATTATTTGATCATAAATTACTAAGCTTGTTTAATCTAAGTAGAAGTACCTCTTAAAATACTAAGAATGGTTGCATTTGTTTTATTGTAGATAGTAATCAGTGCACATATTGTTATCATATTACATAGAAACATGACTGCATGCTTCTTACTTATATAGAAGCAGATACAAATTCAGAAAGTTTGCTGTCTTCAATATTGTTTCAACAAAAAAACAAGTTACTGTTGCGGGCATAAAAGTGATTAAGGTAACAATAATTAAATTAATTATTTAGAATTATTTAACTTTGCATTTAATAAGTGTTAAAATAGTGGCCTAGTGGTTCTTCAATTAACTTATAATTTAGTATATCATTAACATAAAGAAAATAAATGCCTGAGTTAAGGATATTCTAAAAGTCCACAGAGGTAATGCAGTAGCTCTTCACAAGAGAAAGACTAATACTAAAAAGCAATGAAACAAAAAAATGTATGTAAAGCAGGTAGTATTTTTAAGTTTAATATTTTAAATTTAGTGTAACTTATAAATTAACTATTAAATCATATAAATAGTTGAATTGATAATCTGAATTAGAAGAAAAGTAAATTTTGGTTACATTTAGTTTGGAAATCAGATGTCAGATACAAATATATTATTCTGCCAAATATGGTATTTGAAAAAGATCGCGCATATTTTTTGGCATCAGGAATACATGGACATACCGTGGCAATGTATATACATTGCCATTGACATATGTCAAGCCTCCTTAGAATGAGCAGAAGCGAATCTTGGCAGGCACTAATCTAGTGAAGTAGTTAAAACTGTTTTCAAAAGCTATTTCTTGTTTCTATAGTAGATAAAGCACGGGTGCTGAGCGTCCCAAAGTAAACCCACCCAATATAGCGGTTGATATGTGATACCGCTATTTAATATTATCTAATATTTATTTTACACTAAATGAGTAAAATTAAAGATCCAAATTTTGTGGAGAAATTGTTCAAATTTATTTACTGCACAGATACGTGAAGCGAAAATAATTTAACACTCACAGAAGGAAATAAAGAAATTTAAATAAATACCAAAAGAAAATACAAGGTAAACTAGCGCGTAATAGCAAAAAGTTAAGGTTGAAAATTGAATGCAAGCTAAGAGAGCAATGGATACACCAGTGAATGTCGCAAGTGATTCTAGTCGACTGGTAGGTCACTCAATTTTGATGAAGCAGAACATGACATTGGTAGCGGAGCTTGAAAGGTTGATTTGAACAATTCAACCGCCTGAGGATTGCCTTGTATTGTTTCATAGTTGGCCATTGTGTATTGGGTTTACCAGCCTGTGACAGTAGCTTCACAAATCTTCTTCAGCATTGACGACTGTTGCGCATCAAGGGCTACTACCTTTTGCTCGTTCCTTATTATTGATACTACAATTAGAATTATAGCTATTGTCGACATGGAGATGGTAATGATTAGATTTATGTGTCTTGTTGTGGGTCTAAATCTTCTAATGACCCCGTTGGGGTAGACATAATGAATATTGATATCACTATGGAAGTAAGAATTCTGCGATATCGTTATAATACTTATTTTTCTAAGAAGTACGTGTCTTCAAACACCCTATCTTCGTACGTAGGTCTCACCGCACCTGCACCTCACATGCAACGGTTGCCTCTGTCGGTACTCTCTGCTGTTTTAAATTTTCTTGCCAGTAGAAAACGCAGGTATTTATTGTAGTGCTCACCAATATCGGGGTCAACCCACCATTAACACATCATGGCTGAGTAGCCACGTAGTTACACGTTTATATCGGTATCTGCAACTTTGTATATCACATCCCTTAATTTTACACATTTGGGTTAATAATTTATGTTCTGTAATATTTTATTCTTACAATTAATATCTTTGATTTAAATTTATTTGTTTATTCAGGTCAGTTCTTAATTTATGGCGTTTATTTGTTTATTTTAACACTGTTGTAGTAGATTCTTGTTTTCTTTTAAGTCATCGTGACAGTCTCAACTGTCACTAGTGTAAGATTAATATTTTTTGTGACATAGATAGTAGTATCTTGGTCTTTTATAATTTTTAGTTTTCGTAGTACAGTATTAACTATTGCCAGTGAAATGATGTAAAAAATAGAACATTATCTAATTCATTAAGAATATTACCTTTTTTAGCTCACTCCTGTAGTAGGCAGGGAACCTTGGGTAAAAACCTGGAGGAAATCGATTGTTCGAGGCATTGCGTGTTGAGTTGAGGAACTCAACGCCGTGCATTGTGTTATTACCATAGCGAGGAATTAAAAATATTAAATAATTAAATCCCACGAGTGCATTCACAGTCCACAACCGTCGCATTTTTTAAATATATTATTTCATTAATCGGGTCAAATCCGCGATATTAATCAGTTTCATTTTACTTAAATCAGGGTTAAACATCACTTTATCGGGATAAGCTTCACGATTTAGATTTCTTTTTTTGCATATGTGCCCTCTCTCTACTCTGCTGTGTGCCCACACAGCAGTGTAGAGAGAGGGAATATAATGCTATGCGTTTTTTACTATCCACCGAATTTTTCGAGACATTGTGTGGTGAGAGCGAAGAAATGAAAATATTAATAAATAATAATTCATTTCTTGTGTCCCTGCGTAACGACGGCTTATTTTACTTAATTTTTAATATTATGTTTGTTACATAGATATAGATTTATTGTGTATTCCAAGATAAATTTTAATTCATTAAAAATGGTTGTTTACCAGGATAGAGTCCAATGGATTGTTTACGCTGACGGTGATTATCTAATGACGTTATTTTGTCTATTTATATGCTTTTATTATAGAATGGCAGTGTTGCCGGGTCTATTCGACATGGGTATTCTCTCTCTCTTATCTTTATAAAGCTCATCTATTTCCACCATAAGGGCCACTCCACTGGTGCGGCACGGGAGCGTCGGCGGCGGTGTTTACCTTCCACCAGGTGACCCGTTCACTCGTTTGCCTTATCTTTTCCATAAAAAAAAACCACTTTTCTAAACTGTAGCGTTCAAAAGTGTTAATGATGTTTCTATAATATTTAATCTATTAGAAATAGTCTTCAATCCCTTTGTAAAATCAGTTCTAGTTAAGCTCTTCCTTGCTTAAATGTTCTTAGTAACAAACATTATTAATTTACCGTGACGCTACGCGGTTGTCACTTCCAAGGGCCCTTCTTACCTTTGGGCATTTAAATATTTTACTTTTAAATTATTCCTTTTACTATATAATTTTATTATTGTCGTTTGTGGGCCCTGCATTGAGATCGGGTGGGTGTATTTGATACTCGTTGGAAATATTTTGCAGAGTGACTTCTAAAAAGTACTAAATTTTGAAACGGCCGAAAGTTCAGGCGTTTTTTGGCCAATTTCGAAAGTATGGCCACTAAGTAATTTCAGTCAGTCACTAGTAACTGGTTTACTGAAATGACTAAAATATAATCTAATTATAATTAAAATTTGTTATGCCATTTGTATAATCTAACAAAACCCCAGAGGCCGTGGTGGTATAAGGACACAATCGCGAAGTGAATGTTGTGGGTTTGATCTTCACTCGAAGGAATGGATTATACTTTATTAATATTTAATTTTTTTCGCTCTCGTAAAAGTGCAAACTGTAATGTTGAGTACTGTAATGTTCCACCAATCAATTCGCGTCTCGAAAAGTGCCTTAACACTAGGTTCCTTCTGGCTACCCTGCTCTAGCTGAAAAATAAAGTAAAAAACAACATAACTCTTATAAATAGAGTCATAAAAAGAAAGTAATATGTAAAATTTTATAATCACATTATATACGAGTATATATCTTTAATTATATTTCAGATATTAATAGCAGTGGCAATAAGTACGTAAAAAATGGGGGAAATATGGAAAATGCCTTCTCATGTAAGTTTTATAATCCTATACAAAACGTAAATGTCGATATGAGAGCCAAGTTGTACATAAGCAATGTACGTGGTTGTGGACTTAACCTATCAAATAATTAACATCGTATTTAAACGGTTGTGAAGGCTTGCTAAGGGCCTACACGGCGTCATTGGCGTGGCTTGTAATGGCGGGCAAGAGCTTATTGCCAATCTGGACTAGGATTCTCTTTTTGATCACAGATCTAAGGGCAAGGCTCGCGGCAAGCGCTTGCGACGTGTACACTCATAAATATCACGCATAGTTTCGCTTATGTTTTTTTAAATATAATAATATGTTAAGCATAAACAAAAATTGAAATAACTTCGACATCCACATCGGTTATTGCATTTTAGGAAAGTACTAACGCACTCTTAAGCGTCTAGAAGCTTTTGGAAGCTGTGACAAGTCACACCAAACACTGCAACAACCGAACCGTGTTTAGACGCTTGTGAAAGCTTTTTTTTATTTCACTCGGCTTATAAATTAAAAAATTATATCACTTTAAAGAATCTTCATCTTTCTACATTTCTATATTTTATTATGTTTGACTGTTATTTCTATGTTAAGACACTCAGTTCGTTATAACTATAGTTCTCTTTATTATCCTTTAGATGGAAAGCGTTGTAGAGGCATATAAAACGTTATCAAAAATTCCTTCAATAGTAGGAGGCAGGTTAAATAATAAAGGAAATAGAGTTGCATCAAGATGGTCCATTCGTAACTTGGACAAGGGAAGGATCACACAATACCTTATTGATTATATTTTGGATGAAAATTTGGAGGTGATTGCTCAGAGTGACTTTGGTGTCGATATAAGTAATGAGTGAGTATATTTTTATGTGTAATCTAAATTAAATTCTACTGCAGACTAGTAGAACTATTGTACAAATACGTAAGTAAAATATGCAACAAAATTTTTTTTAGAAGTTCAATATTCGGATCGAACCCAACAACAATCATGTTTTTCGTTAAGACGCTGTACTACTGCGCTACAAAGGCCTCATGATACTGATAATTTTTCTTTATTTTATTTCCATAGAGTATTAGCCGCTGTCTCTCCTAATGAATGCTTAAAAGCAGTAATAAGAGAAGAAAAGGATGACAGAGACAGTTCAAAGAAGAAATTCTTCCTCGAAGTCTGGTCTAAGAGCTCTTTGAAGCATTCTATTGATCTAACGTCTTTGGATATACACGGAGACGTCTATGCGGATGGTAAGGATTTCTGTCTTATTAAATATATTTTTCTGCATCACGCTGTAGCCCGCATGTAACGGGGTAGGCAGAGGGAGCTAAACCACCCCCCACTTTCCGCCGAATTCCATGTAGAGTGACATAGGTACAGATAGAGCGAAGAAATGAAAATATTAAGCGTTTCATTTCTTCGAGTGGGAATCGCACCCACAACTTGTCGCGTGTACTTCTTGGCATCTCTACAAGCACTCTATTCAATCAATTTATATCTAAGTTCATCGTAATTCTTACCTTTAGTATATCATACAGAATTTTAATTTTAACTATTATGATTTTAAGCCGAATTTGGTAGCTTGGACTGGTCGTCAGATGGAAAACAATTAGTTTATGTCGCTGAGAAGAAGATAAAGAAGTCTGAGCCGTTTATTAAAAGAAAACCAGAGGGAGAAAAGAGTGATGCCGATAATAAACCTGTACCGGTATGTTATATTCTTTTTATAAGTTTCATGCTGTATGAAAGAATAGAGGGAATCTGGAAGCCTAGTGAGGACACTTCGTTCTTGTTATGACACTTACGTTGTTCACTTTCCACTGAATTATTAATATTATTGCATTGTGAGTTAAATGAAAGAAATCAACACCGCTTCTTGCCTCGTGATCAAAGCAAGAAGAAGAAAATAAGTAAATAAATATTTTATTCAACCGAGTGGGAATCGAACCCACAACTGACCCGTTTACAGTCGTACGCTTGTGCACCACGATAACCTCTACTTTACGGCCCATAGAAACATGAGTCTGTATCATAGAGGTATAAACATGTCTTTTATAATTAACTAGCGGACCCGGACGCGGCTACGCCTGCTTCAACTATAAGAATATTTATTAATATATTTAATTCATGAAATTATTTTCAATTTTCAATAGAATTAGTAAGAAAATATAAGCTTAAATAAACAA
>DWNA01002077.1:0-12685 GCA_018249835.1 Heliconius besckei
GCCTGGTGGAACTCAACGCTGCGCTTTGTCTTGTTACCAGAGCGGGGATGAAAATATTAAATATTCACCGTCATTTTTAATATATAGTTACATATAAACCTTCCACTCAATTGTATTACCACAAACATTTTATGGAATTTCAACAAAAAAAAATTGCATTTAGCTTCTAAGATTTCATTATTGCCTTTTAATACATATGTTCGTGTTTCTGATGTCTTAGTAATTTCTGTAATTTATATGTGATTTAAACGTAAGAGTAAGCACTTCATTAAATAGTCATTTGAATCAACTGTATGTCTAAGTTCGAATGTTTGAATATAGATATTATTCATATATTTTTACATATTTAAAACAGAAAATGACTGACAAAAAACACTCCGTACTTCACTTCGAGTTGAGAGAAACCTAACGCCGCGTTTCACCCAATAGTCCGGCGAATCAAAATTCTAAGCTTTAAAGATTATTTTTTTGAGCTTCACGCTGTATACCACATAAAAAGCGAAATTTAACATAGTGGGAATCAAACCCACAGCCTGTTGGGTGTAGTCACACGCTTATGGCCCCTGCGCCAAAACTGACCTCAAGAATAATTTAATAAACAGGAATTTTCTATTTTTATATACCTCCTTTTAATATCTCACTAAGAGATTGTAGGCGGTGTAGAGCTGTTCTTATTTTATATTCATAGAAATATTATAACTATATTTTTTTACTGAGCCATTATAATTTGTTTTTAGATTATAAATATTATAAGTACTTGTATATTTAAACAAGAATGTATCGTTTCACCACTTATACCTATGTGTGGCCTGTGAGGGGAACACATCATTTTCATATCCTTGCTCTGGTAAAAAGAAAAAGCACGGTGTTGGGTAACGCCTCTAAAACCCATCGATTATAAAGCTAAGACTATCATAACCTGCCATATGCGGGATACAGTGAGAAACTAAAAAGAATGTTCATACATCTTCGCCTTATAAAAAAATCTAAGTGGGCATATACCTAATAATTATACTTTTGTAAAGTACGAAGTTATCTTAGATAGAGTCATCTTTTTCTACGAAGTTGTAAACTGATAAGCTTCGATGTTTTACCTGTTTCAACAAGAAAAAATATGGGATGATACAAGAAAAAAAAAGACCGCCCCAGTTACGGTGTGGTCCCATTCTCCATAGAAACAAGGTAATTGATATAATAATATATGAAAAAATATCTAAATAATCTTCTGTCATAATTCTGTCATGTCATGTCTTCTTTCATGTTAAATGGCGGAACTCAACGCTGCTATTTAGTAATAAGCATGCGTTTACAGTTAGACACGTCCTATAGGCGACGGTGGTCTATCTATCCATTTAACTATCTATCCAGTCGCTGTATTCCGCACATGTCAGGGTAGGTAGAAGGAACCTGGGAACTTAATATCATGGCACACAGTTCCTATTAAGCACTTTCGTTCCCTACTTTCCGCTGAATTCTGCAAGCATTGCGTATTGAGAGGCGTTCTTAGGGCGAGAAAATGAAAATATTAAATATTTAATTTTCTCGAGTGGAAATCAAACCCACAACTTGTCACGTTTTTAGGTCACGCTTATACCCTGCGCCACGACTTGCCTTTATATTATTTAATTTTAAAGTAATGTTATTTTTAAAAATTTATAGTTAATCCTAGATATGTCAAGAGTAATATTTCTTATGAAATCTAAATCTTAAACAAATTTCACTTTTGTATCTATATAAAATCGTTTCATACTGAACAATGGAAACTAACACTTTTTTTGGTTACGTGACATAATGCACGGACAGACGGACGGACGACACGTCAATTAACATGTACACAATGTTGTACGATTTTATACCTTAAATGAATGCTCATAAAGTATGTTTTAGATAAAAGAAAAAGGTCGTGCATAAAATTTTTCCAAACCACCGATAGTTTAAAATGCATTTAGAAGTTTTTGTAGGAAATTTCCTTTTATAACAATGCGAGGAGGTAAGTGTTTGAGTTATAAGAATGTCAGTATTGTTATAATATATGCTGACCCGATTTTGATTTGAATCGATTTCACTTATAGTAGTAGTTTCATAATTTTATGAAATTGACAGTACTTTATAGAATATTCATACATTAAAGATTGTTATATATATTTAAATAAAAAAATATATTAATCAATAAAAATAATAAATAATAATTTCCACTGAAACTGATGATAATGTTCATCACTTCAAATGTATATATACATATATACAGGGTGTCCCAGGAGTTAACAATAAAACGAAAATAGGTGATAGACCAAGTCGTGACAGTTATGAGAAAAATATAAAAAAAAAATCTTTGTCATGTATTTTTCCTATTATATTGTTTTAA
Source organism: Heliconius besckei (assembly GCA_018249835.1). NCBI lineage: Eukaryota > Metazoa > Arthropoda > Insecta > Lepidoptera > Nymphalidae > Heliconius > Heliconius besckei. The sequence goes on from DWNA01002077.1 coordinate 2,366, forward strand.
AAAATATCGGAAAAACCTACAGCCTGTGATGATTTTTCAAGTCCTAAGACTACAAATATTACTCTTTCTTCATTTTTTTTTCTGTAATGTAATCATGTGTAACCTTTCTGTGAATTAAAGTTTAAGATATAAACATACCTGCATCAGTTTTCAATAAAATATGGTGTTTTTGCCAAACATTAAATTCAAAATATTTACTACACCCAACTTTAACCGACCGTACTATAAAAAAAATGTACTACACTGTTTTTGCAAGTAACTTTAAAAGTTTGCGTATTTAATCTGGATTCCAAAATGATACGATACTTGCTGGATTACTTCTTTGTTAAAGAGATTAAAATCGAAATACACGATAATTGGGATGACGTTCAGCGTTACACGTGTGTCATGCACGAGTCTGGAGGCATCGATTACGATCTCCTTGGCTGGATCTAAGATACCTGAACTTTTCCGACTTAGGGGCTGGCCCAGGACTTATAAGGATCATTATATCATTCATGGAGAATGGTAATGTAACGCTAATGCTGCAGCTAGAATGTATCGGAAAAGACATCAAAACGCTGAACGTCATCCCGATTATCGTGTATTTCGATTTTTCGCTATCACCTGTTTTCGTTTTATCGTTGACTCCTGGGACATCCTGTATGTACATACATATCAATTACGTACAAACAATTGCACTTATTGGTACTATATTTCCAAAAGTGATAAATAATAAAAAAAACATGTTATTTCATTTTAATCATTATTACATTTATAACATTTTACAGTCGTTTTATTATTTAAGCATCATGAGCGTTTTCATCACGTGTACGTGATAATAGTAGGTATGATATTTTTATATCATATCATTATATATAAATGGTAGTCCGATTGATGTGTTAAGTCTTATTGTATTTATATGTTTTCAAAGATAATTTTTAGTTTTATTTTGGTTTTACGCCTTTTCCAGCATAGCAAGGTACGAAAATGTAACCTAGTGTTAAGACACTCCGTTCCCGATTTTCCACTAAATTTTAGAGATGCTATTTGTATTAGAATGCATCATATTAAAGTATATTGAGATGTTAAAAACTTCAAAACTTGGAAGAAGGTTAAGAGTTTCGAATGTCATACTTTTCTACCACATTTTTCTAAGTTAGAACGATCTGTCATTGGAGCTTGAGAGTTGAGACCGTCGCAGGCAAAGCGCAGCGTAGAGTTCTGTCCAGAATTCGGCGGAAAATGGGGAACAGAGTGTCTTAATGTGGAACGGAATGTCTAACACTATGTTCTTACGTGCCACAGTAAACGCGACAGGTTGGTGGTTCGATTCCCACTTGTAGAAATGAAACTTTAAATATTTCCATTTTCTTCGCTCCAGTGTCGAAGCAAAACGCGGCGTTGAGATCTGCCAATTCAACGCCTTCAGAATTCGGCGGAAAATAGGGAACAGAGAGTCTAACACAACACTAGGTTCCCTCTGCCTACCCTACTGTGTGTTGGATACAGCGTGATGCAAAAAAAAATAAGTAAAATTTCAACCAATCCTCAGTGAACTAGACAAAGTACCCTACTAAAATAAAAAACGTGACTATCTCAACAAGATAAATTATTTTATTGCGAACGGGACGTGCCCTAAAACCTTATCTTGCTCGGGAGCCGATAGGTTCTTATTGAGTATTGCGTCATAACTACAGATCGTACGATATCCACGTGTTTCCTGTAAGTGGTAGGGTGTATAGGATTTGTAATAATAATAGGATAGTCTTGATATATTAAAAAAAGTAGATTATTATTTTCTGGTGTATGCACCAGTCTGCTATGGCAGAGTAAGCAAAGATGCTACGTTTTTTATTAAAATAATATTCTTAATAGATGTTAAAAAAATCTATATTTACTTTTCTGCTAGGAAAAGCTTTTTTTTCGAGGGAATGTAGTGCTTAATAATTAGATTTTTTATTCTCCGCCAATTTTAAACTGAATCAATTACAATTATCATATTAGTATCAGCCTACTAGGCTTTGCTATTACTTTTGATACTTTTATCTTTATAAAAAAAACATGCTATAAAAAATATCACATTTTTTACATACAAATTCAACGTAGTATATTGCAATTATGCAATAAAATGATAAAAGAAATCAATGACAAGTGATAAAATACATAATCAGACGTCGAGCATTCGTTTAAAATCAGCATATAACCTACATAGATAAGAAAATGTTGAACGTTAATTTAAATAGGATTAATATTATAAAATATTTCTTGAGATAAGTTTTTCGTCGGTTGCTTTTTAAATTGTTATGCTTATCTAGGTTTTAAAATACTTAATTTTATTTTAATTTCTATTGTATTTGAACGAGTATTCTATTGTATTCTTATGAAGAAAACATTTTATGTTAGACTTAAAAAATGCAACGGGGATTGTGGGTTCAATTCCCACTTGAGGAATTGAATAATTATTATTCCTTCGCTCTGGTAACAATATAAACGTGGCGTTGAATTCTGTAAGCCATGCAGATATACGCAATATCTCAAAAAAATGACTATCCATAGATAGAAGATAAAAGTGTTTTAACACTACACATTCCTTATACGTACATCATGAAGCTATGTTGTGTAGATAACTAAACTACTAATCTATTAAATTTTATTTTATGTTATAGTTACACGCTGTATCTCATACATAGTACGGCAAAAATGGCAAACATGTAGATGTTTAAAATCATAAAATAATTATGAAAATATCATATAACATTTTTTCTTAAGTATAGTGGTTTTTTTTTTTAATTCACAGGCATTAAGGTCAATCAGGCACATGTCAACTACGCGATATAAATGCCCATTTAAAAAGACGTAATTTACGCAGCCGGTACGATAACACTATCACAAGACGTGCGTTAAGATAACAGGAAGAGGCATTGCCATGGGTCAGTATGAACAATTTTTAAATTATTAAGAGCTTACTGGATAGGAGTTTTCTATAACACCTATTGTTTCAGATTTGCTCCCAACTTTTAGCCGAATTCTGGACTAATTGCGTGACGTGATATATAGAGAAGATAAAAAAGACAAATTTACTTGTCTTTTTCTAGTAAAAAATTATATTGAAAATGAAAAATTCTGTGTTCTGGTTGAATGAAATAGGAACGCTTAACCTTTAAAAAACAACTAAGGAAATTATTTCGGCTGCATTGTACGAAAAGTGCATTGCGGATAAAAACCTTGATACGAATTTAACGGATGGACGCTTTATTTTAATGAAGATTTTGACATTTTTGACATTTGAATTATTTGGCATTTAATTTTATATTACTTATTATTTCTTGCTTAGAAACAATGTACTTGTAATCATTTGAAAAATTTTCATTCTTTCTTTTCTTCTCAATTCTTCATTCTTTTCAAATTCAAATCCGTTAGCCTTATGATAATGATAATCATATCATTATCATAAGGCTAACGGATTCATCATATCAATGAATGATAATGACTTAGTGGCATGATTATTTATTATACTCTTTAAAATAAAATATTTTACAAAGTAGGTTCAACTGTCGATTTAGACTTTCAATCATTTGATTGACAGATTAATGTTAATTACGCTACAATGACGTCGGTAAAGATAAAATTTCCTAATATTTCACAATACTACTTACGATTAATTTTTTAAATTATTTTTAAGAAGAAAGGTTATAAGAGGTCAAAGGCTATCAAAGTATATGTTCATTCTTAAGACTTAGAGATTAAATAGGATGCGGAAAAAGTGATAAGTGAAATATTTTAAATAAAACTATTCTGTTATAAAGTCAAATAGTGTTAAGTTAATTAAATAAAAAAAAATCTTTTGATTTCCCATAAAACGTGACGTTGATAAACTAATTTGTAAACTAGACTATCTATTTCTACAAACCGTTTTTCTACAAAAGTGAAGCAAAAATACAGCTGTTCTATATAAAATATCGGCATGGCTTAAACGTAAAGCTAATCTTAGTAGAGAACTTTGAACTGTAGTTAAAGATCAGACGAACAACTTCAACTGACTATTTTATTAGATATTTAGATTTGTATTTTTAAGAATCAATTAGAAGAAATTACTTTAAGACCATATGTCAAGTTATTGAAGTCAACAAACTGCGAATCGAAAAAAAACGAAGCGTAAATGATAAGATTTATTATGAAGATATTGTTATACTTTATCTCATATTATAATTTGTAGTGATAATTTTTAAACATCGTTTCCGTGTTTTCTTCATGTGATTATTTCAAAGTTAATATCTCAATTTAGCACACGACAAAATTGCAAGATCTATCGCTTAGCTTTGTTACTTTGGAATGGACAAAGTAAAATAGTGTACTAAAACATATTTCATTATTTTTTTTTACTTTTCTTAAATTAAATAACAACAAATGGATTTTGCCATACATGAAATGCATAAATCTTGCATTAGAACTTTTCTGGTGCAAGCAAACAATTTTCAGAAACTAGTCTAATGTCAATATGTTTATACTTATACCAATATGTTTAAAATATTATTTTTTATCGTTTCTACATTTTCTAAATATTTAATCTTAATCTACTTTGCAATCTTATTATATTCGATATACGGGGCTTAATTATCAAAGGCAGACAGGTAGCTTAAATATTAATTTTATATGAGATAATATACTTGTGATAATTAATCATCTAAAAGATGTATGTATGTTACATGATTATATTATCTAGATTATTAGTATTAGACGTATTAGTCAGACTTATATTTGTTCAGTTTTTTATACTTTATCTTAAAATACTACAATAAAAAAAAATATTGTTATTTATTTTTATGTTTTCTATTAACATAATAGTTGGTAATAATAATAACAAAAAAATAAATAACTTTCATGTCCCGAAATTTCAAACACTCTGGTCACCCCGCTCCATTCATAGATTGGTCGGAATGCGCTCACTTCCCAGAAGTAAACGTCACCGTCCACCCGTAACTGTCCTTCCTGTCTTAAGACACAGTATTATGTTGAAATCTTTAATTGTACACAGTACAGTCTAGACTTTTAATTAGAAATTTTGTTATTATATAGTATTTTATTATTTTTAGAATTCCGTATCTCAAATGAAAAAAAAAACGGAACCCTGATAGAATCACTTTGTGGTTCTTTAGATTGCGTGGAAGTATCAAGTATGCAGGGCTACGGTCCCCGATAATTTTTGGTGTATTTTGTATGAAATTTACCGCGCAATTTAAACCTCCATAGGTTATAAGTGATATATCGTAGAAAAAAATAATTACAAACTTATATTTCTAGTTAATTTCACACAGAATCAGTACTTTCGCAAACTTTAGTTTGTCATATTTTATAAAACAAAAAAGGAACCTTTAGCCTACATAATGAAATTGGTACGATAATTTCAGTGTTCAAGTGCGACTCGCACTTGACCGCTTTTGTGTGCTTACAATGTTTCAATTTGAACCAGTGATACCTAGCTAATCTTATAGGGCATTCAACCGAGCAAACTCCTTAGATTTATAATATTAAATAAAAATTAATAAATGAATCAAATAATAATTTAAATTTTAACATTATAGACGTCGGTTTAGAGTTTTGAATGAAATAGACAAGTCATGCTCCGAGTCACGTAGATACGTACGTATACTTTGGAATTTTTCTTATGACGGACTATATGCTGTTAATTGATTGATATATTACTTCAGACGTTTATTAAAGCTTAAATAACATTTTAATTGCACAGTCTGTGTGGTATTTATAGAATTAGTTATTATAAGGAAAAATGTATTTTTTAAATTATTGTTACCTAATTTGTAGACCACATTATATTCAATATACTCCCCAAGGAACTCGGGAACCTAGTGTTAAGACACTTCCTTTTCCCAGTGTTCGCTGAATTCTGGAGCCATTGCGTGTTGAGTGGCGGAACTCAACGCCGCCCTTTACCTCATTATCAGGGCGAGAAAATGAAAATATTAAATATTTCATTTCCTCGAGTGGAATCGAATCCACAACCACGCATTGACAGTCACTCTTCACCATAACGGTCTCTATATTTTTTTATAATATTTTAAAAGTGTTTTTTACACAAAATTATAGCATTATAAATATATTGAAATTCAAATACAAAAAAATAATTGATATAAATTATTATAACCGTATATAAATTTCACCGTGGCGGGATGTGATACCTACATATGTATAACTCAATTTGCTAAAGCGATTGTTATAAATGGTATGTAAGAGACGTAAATGGAATGGAATGTAAAAAGAAATTAATTTTAGTTAAAATGTTACTAAGAGCACACGTTGGTTATTGCTTCAAATTCCACATGGCTGAGGTACCCGAGGTAACTCTGACCACCAGGTGCATTGAGTTACCTGCTAATTAAAATATGGGTACCTAGATAAATTGAATATACAACTTATTTTTTTTTATTCGGCCCAGTAGTTCTTGAGATTAGAAGGTTCAACCAAACCAAGCGAACTCTTTAGTTTTTTAGTATTAAGTATCGATAATAGTTCTAGGGTCTTTTCGTATTAATAATACTTAACGCGGCATTAAAGTCCGCCTGACACGCTGAATCTCTTTAGCTGACGAAAAGTGATTGATATGTCACTACCGTTTATTTCACACTCTACTTAATAATTTATATTTAGTATAAAAGTCACAATTATGAAAAAATAATATCTTCACGCTGCTTCACGCATATATCAGGGTAGGCAGAGGGTCTAGTGTTAAGGCACTCCGTTCTCCACGCACTGTCAAATTTTTGAGACATTGCGTGTTAAATGGCGAAACTTAACGCCGTGCTTGGTCTCTGTCAATCTCAATTACAAATTGCATATTAGTTAATTAAAAGCTTTACCTTGAAGCTTTTTACCACAAGCACTTAACTGCCTCACTAAGTTATACTTATATCCGTTAAGCAAACCGAAACCGAGAGCTCACTGACGAACAAACACACTGTACTAAGCTTGTATGTGTCGATTATTTTCTTTTATATAAAGATAAATCCTGCTGTTCTCAACAGTTGGGCGCAGGTGTAGTGAACATTTTGCACTATATAATATTTTGTTAGTTATTTTAATAGATTGTTTTTTTTTAAAACAAGCTTAGATCATTATATTTGTCTATGTTGATTTAAAAAGGAAAATATTTATTTGTTTATTAAAAAAAAATAACGTGGTTTGAGGCCATCGTAAAGAAAAGTAAAAATGTCAATTATTTTAATGTACCTGGGGGCAGAGTACCTCGAGCACTTAGTATATGCCCTGTGCCGTAAAGGCAACCAGGATTGTCGGTTTTATAATTATACTAATGAATTTATTGATTTATATTCTTTTGGACAAAATTATTAGAATGATTCAATAATAATTTATGAGATTAGATTTTGTGGCGTAAAGATTAAAGAACATACATACACGAATTGCTTGATAAAAGCAATTAAGTAGTAATTTATTAGATTTTTTCCCTTTTATTAATGGAATCTATGACTTGTCTGTGAAGCAAAAAATATTAAAGCAAACGGTATTTTCGTTACGGATTAGATAATATAAAAAAAAATTGAAGAAATAATCTATATAAAACCTACAAATAATATATGTAGCTAGTCATTAAATGAGAAATAAGTGGTAAATTATCGATTTAGTAATGAAGTACCTACGGCGTTCAGTTCCGCCACACAGACTTGTCTCGAAATTGAGCAGAAAGCTAAAATAAAATATATTTTTTGTTAGAAGTCATGACATATCTCAATTTTCTGCTTATACAAAATTTAGCCGCTGAATCTAGCTTTACTTTCTCGAATACTTTGAACAGAACGCCTATATTTTAGATTCACGCTATGCTGCACACAGCAAGGTGAGCAAAAAGGAAACTGGGAATCTATTATTATTGACTCTCCGTCCCCAATAAGATACTTCCGGTTCACACTTTCCGCCAAATTCTCATTGCGGCACAAGAGCGGCGCAATGAAAATAATATATATTCCTTTTTCCCGATTGAGCATCAAACCCTCAACCAGTGTTTACACGCTTGTGCCCCTACGCCACTACGGCCTTATAAGGCATCTTGTAAATAAGTAAAAAGTGGAAATCTCAAATAAACTTTGAAAACCTATGACCGGTAACTAGTACATCGGATACACGATCAAATTTTTTTTTTCTAAAAAAAAATGGAGATCAATCGTAAAATAAAAAAAATAAGGTTATTAAGGAAATTTATGATCATTTTTTGTTAATGAAATTTGAACTTTTAGTGTAAAACGTTAAGGCTTACTTTTATTTTGGCCATTTAGTTACAATGTTGCTTCAATTTGAGTAATGGTATCTAGTATGGGCGTTGAAACGAAATAAACCTAGTAATTATGTGAATGCTGAAATTATTTGTAGTGATGTACAAATACTATTTTTTTTTAATAATATTTAATTGAAAATTCTTAATTTAATTGTGTTTTAACTATACAAGAACCGCTGCTGCCGAATCTACGCTACACGAAGTGTTCGTTCATATTTATTTTCAGTGAAATGGAGAAGTTGAAAATCTTCTATAATTTTTTAAGGTAATATTTGAATTGTTATTTAAGTTGAGACTTTGACCCTTAAATTACCTTGCACTATTTTTTTATATCTTAAGTATTTTTTTATAAAGCCTCATATATGTACGCTTAACGTTAGCCTTTCTCAATAGATTAAATATTTAAATATTTTCCGGTGCGAATAAACAAACATATAGAATAGGAATTAAACAAAAAAAATACAGGAAATAAAACATACACGTACATCACTACGTTTTGTTGTCATGCAATTATATTAATTTACTCGTGCCTCTATTCCTAACTTCTTTCGCTGTTTTACTCGGAATCTTTAATCTCGACTCGAGATTACTTTAAGTTTTTTTTAATTAATTATCTGTAAACGTCTTAATAAAATTTGTATTAATTATTAAGTATTAAATAAAATTGTTATTTATTGAACTTCAAAAATGTCGTTATAGATTTATGTTCATTTATATGAATTATTTTAACAAGTTGTAGCTCGCAACTCCACTTGCGTAAACTTCAAAGTGTAAATCTCTCTTTCTCCTGTCCCGTTCTCTCTGACTAGCTACCCTATACTACAAGGAACCTATATGTCAATGCATTTTCAGCGTTCTACGCCGTTGTTTAGACTGTGTGTTGTCTACAAATTACATATTTAGAAACATTACATCATTTTCAAATGTACACTATACAAATAATTTTTATTATGCCTACATTTGTTTATTGTTATACATGTATCTTCACGATGTATCCCCATTTAGCAGATGAAACCTGGACACCTAATTTTAAGTTAATCCGTTATCCAATTTTCGCCGAATTCTTGACACATTCCATGTTGAGTGGAACTCAACGCTGCGCCTTGCCTCGTTCACAGAACGAGGAAATGAAAATATTTAATATTTCATTGTTTCGAGTGGGAAGTATTAACTTTTATAATAAGTAGATTGTATTATAAAACGGGTCTCATAAAAATCTTTGTGAATCATTAGATTCTACTTAATCAGGCTTATCGCCAGTAGGTAAACATAATCTTTAATATTTTAAATAAATACAACTATATTAAGCGTTAATTTTTTGCTTATACAGAATATGTAATTCGCAAAATTAAACAAACTGTACTTTATATTAACACTCGTCGCATTCAAACTTTATTCTTTAAAACATTTTTAAATATTACGTCACCTCAAAAGAACTGACTAAAGTGAGTTGTAAAAAAAGCACTACAAAAAGTAAAAAACACCAAAGGATAAATAAAAAACATAAAAAAAGCTTAGTAAAGTAAAAAAAAAATGACAGTATGTCATTTTTTATCGGCCGAGAAAGCGCTAGGTGAGTCAGACGGAAAAGAGGATGGGTAAAAAAGTGCAACAAAAAACAACGGCAGGTGTGTTTCGAAGGACGAGTGCCGATGAAAGTCGTTTCGCGGATTTAACAAGTATTAGGGGTCGGTTTGAGGAATTAAAATATATCATTTTAAACATTTTTAAACGATACACGATGTATCCGCATTTAGCAGATGGAACCTGGACACCTAATTTTATGTCAATCCGTTATCCAATTTTCGCCGAATTCTTGAGACATTCCATGTTGAGTGGCAGAACTCAACGCGACATTTTGTTTCGACACTAAAGCGAAGAAAAATATTGTGGATGTTCCTTTTATAAAAGCTTATAACACCCCTGTAGGTATTGTTACTTTTTTTTAACTTTACTTTTTATCCTGCATCTAGCGGAACAGGTGTCTGGACATTGTTCTTTGCATATTGAGTGGTTGACATGGCTTAGGAAGAGGA
>DWNA01002078.1:0-12685 GCA_018249835.1 Heliconius besckei
ACAAGTAGACATTCTATTTGTTTACATTTTTTAAAATATTGAGACTGACGTTATGTTTATGATATTCGGGTTTAAATGTTGCTATACAATTTTAAAAAATATATTTTTCACGTGACCAACAGCGTTAATAAATGTTAATATACCTTAGCTAAAAGAAATATATTTACAAAAAAATCTTAAAATATGGTAACGTATATATTCGGTGTTGATGTATTATTGCAGAAATTAAATACAAAATTTAGCGTTAAAAACGAACGAATGAACATTAACACATATTTTAAGGTTGACAGTTAACATTAGACACGGACATTATTTCTGTGCAGTAAATTCTGGCATTCTATCATGCTCACATGCTATTAAGTAACTTGAGAAAAGAGATATGGAAAAGTTTTAATATAAAAATATATCAATCTCGGAAAACGCGAAATTTTTACAATGTCTAATTTAAATATGAAACTTTTATGTAATGTACTTAGTAAAATGAGGTTTGTATTTTATAACCACACTTACAAACAAAAATGTATAGAAATAATAAAACAAATACTACTACAAATAAAAAATATTTTAATATGTTTTTCTTTACTAGTGCACCCTATTATTGTGTGTCATAATATACTTAGAGTACCCGTCATAATGATTATTTAAATAATTTTCAGAATTGAGCATATGACAACAAGGACATGCTACTATAAACCGAAGTTTCGACCTCCACATTGGTATTTACCAAAAGAACGCGTAGTATGTATCATATAGAAAATATCATGTATAGTAGAGATCATATACCTTTCTGTGAAGTCAAGACATTAATTTGCTAAAATAACATCATAATCGTTTATAAATGTATTTTTTTAAATTCATTGAAAATATAATGATTTGTTTATAGATGAGTGAGGATATGCTAACACAAGAGAATAGAGATTTTATTGAGGAAGTGAAGCAAGATAAGTTAAGCTTGCAACAAAAATTAGAATCACCTATATTGAAACATGACCAACAAGAATTGGTTCAATGGGATACCCAGACTCGTAGAGTTGGTTTGATAGCACGTAAAATAGGAAACTATCCATTATGGTCTAAAGATGGTAAAAAATTTCAAACAACTTTACTGCAGGTACTTGAAAATATTCTTGTGATTTTATTTAATACTTGCAGAAGCGCGCAGATTATCCTGCTTATTTCCACCCTTAGGGGTGTATTTTAATTAATCATTAAACACATGTTCAATGAAATATTTTTAAGATTGAATTTAAAAATTTATAAAAATTGGTGTTTATATAAAAAAAATCATGCAAACTCACTCAACTCATGCATTCAACCCCTATTTTATCCCTTTAGTGTTAAAATTTTTCAAAATCCCTTAGTGGATGTACAGATTGTAGAAAATGTTCTTGCATTTATCTTAATTAAGTTATGGTTTCTGTGAAGTGAACATCGATTGGTCTATCAATAAAGTTGAATTAAAAGCTTGAGTTCATGTGGGCTTTAGTGTCCTCATCAATTTCAATTAAATGTTACGGTAATCAAAGGGCTAGGAAAGTCCATTTGAAGGTAATTTACTGCGTTAGAATATGCTGCTCTCCTGTGTATATTTGGGTTGGTTGTTTGTTGACATTGATTATGTTGATTGTAGTAAAAGGAATCTGTTGATAAAGAGCAGTTTATTGATATCCCCAATGAGTGGGTTTTAATATTGTTTTTTTTCTCCCTTACAATTGCTGTGTTCTTTAGGATAGCGTTTTGAATGTATTGCGTGGCATTGATTGCTGGAGGCAGCTCGAGTGTTGTTACTTGGCCTATGCCACAAATTTCTATCACCCTGAGATAAAATTGTGTTAAGACACTCCAGAATATATACCCTAGGTGGGTTTAGATTCTGGTTCATGCAAAATTAAGTAAGGCTAAAAAAAATTGCATAGAATTTGCTCTACATTTAGCACGATTTTTTTTTTTTTATATAAAATACAATACAATATAAATTATTTTTCAGGTAGTAGACAATCATGTCATTAAATATATACCCCCAGAAGAATTTAAACCAATGAAAATATCTAAAGTTAACTGGAAGGAAAAACGCAGACTAGGCTGCCTTTTAGTAGGTTCCGAAACAGTTGACCCCAGCACAGTAACTAAAGAGTATTGCGGACTCTTCAACAGTGTGGGAATGTTGCCAAAAAGACATTTATGCAGATTCATGGTCTCACCTCATTCACAACTTGCTACTGGGACACCCTTGCATGCTACTCACTTTAGAGTTGGTGACTTTTTAGATGTCAGAGCCAAAACGTGAGTATTCTTATCTGCATCATGCCCCAGGCACTGCTCATAAAGGGCCGTCAAATAGTCTGCAAAACTATTAAACATACATATGAAATTGTATTGTGTTTGCATAGGGGCGCTGTAAGAGTATTTTGCCCCAGGCGCTAGTTAAGCTCGTTACGGCACTGTTGATGATGAAATAACTTTCGTTCGTAAGTTTACAATATACATGTAAAATAAAAATCGAGAAAATATATATCACCTTTTAATTTTCAATAATTTTTTGTCACAAAATGCCTTACTGTCACTTATTTATAAGAGATAGATATATGTCCCACTTTTTTCAACTCTAATAAAATTAAATATTTATGTCATACAACATACTGAAACATAATTAACTATGTGTGCAGCACATGCACTTCAAGGAATTTTAAAGCAATTTGATAGCATTCCGTATTCCTTAATATTGTTATTTCGTTATTTAAGCCTAACTAAGCCTTACACAGTAATGTAATATAGCTTATAGCACTCCTAAAGAATGCACCTTTCATACAAAACAAAAAGAAAGTAAATCGGACCAGTAGATCCTGAGATTAGCATTTAAACAAAAACTCTTCTGCTTTATTATATTAGTATAGATACAGATTTCACTAAATTAACTTTTCGATATTGAGATTGTTTGTTGATACTGTTTGTTAATATTGTTTTTAGAATGGACCGTGGATTCCAAGGAGTAATGAAAAGATGGGGTTTCAAGGGTATGCCTGCGTCACATGGTGTCACCAAAACTCATAGGCGTCCAGGAAATATAGGTGCTGGAGGAAATAAAGCTAGAGTGTGGCCTGGAACCAAAATGCCTGGTTTTATGGGAAACAGGTTGGTATTTGCAATACAAATTTGCTAGCAGTAAGTACTTGTAAATTTTTGAAATTGCTTTTGATAAAAGTACAATGTATGCTACTTACAAGTATCAAAAACAAGTTCTATAAAAATAATTTCTAACTGATCCACAAAATCAGTCAAAACTAGTTTTACAAATAATTGAATTAATGAATATAGCAATAATTTATTACATGTTTTTTAGATGGCGAACACTACGAGGTGTACAAATTCTTAGAATAAATACAAAGTATAATGTTCTTTGGACATTAGGAGTAGGTATTCCTGGTGAGACTGGAGCTATGTGTTATTTGTTTGATACAGTTTTACCATTAAAGAAATTAAAAACGCCTCCTCCATTCCCTACACAACCACTAATTGATGATTTACCTTTGGAATATTATGATGAATCAATACATCTATTTGAAGACTCTACAATTACTTTCGAGGAATCTTAAAGAAATTTAGAGTAATACTACTGACATATTTTTATTTTGCTTTTTGATACCTCTAAAAAAGGCATTTTATTTATTAAATATAACTTCATTGTATAATTTTTCATCATGTTGTGTAAAAATAATAACTTAAGAATAATAACTACTATAATTCCCTCAAAAAAGATTCTTAAAATGCTATCTCTGTTTTAGTATTAGTTACTTCATATTATGTAAAAAAAATTGAGAATAAAAAATTAAACAATAAATTTGTTTTATACAATTTCATTTATTATTACAGCATCTACTTAAATAACTTAACCTTATGCTTGATTTAATACAAAAATTGATATTCTAATTAATTGTAATTAGTATGATACTAAAAGTAATTAAGCAATGTGAATACATTTTTCAGTATTACTGATCGGGTTTCATGAATGCTATTCATATGTAAAATTTTCACTCATACTTGAAAATTTCATGTCCATTATTAAATATATGACTCAACTACGTGAGATCAAGCTAATTTTACTTGCACACATAATTATAATCACTCCAACATTTAATAGAGTATTCTTAAACTATATTACTTTACTGCTGATTGGGTGGTTGGAACCCGTAACCTGGATATGGTTGTGGGCCTCCTGGTGGTGGGGCACCTGGAGCAGGAGCTCTAGCATATGGATAGGGTGACGGGGGATACTGAGCAGGAGGATAGCCTTGTTGATATGCATGTGGAGGGTAAGCTCCTCCTGCCGGGGCATAGCTTTGAGGATTCTGTTGATATGAAGACTGAGGAGGTGGAGCAGTCGATACGGACGGAGCTGGACTCCCAGGCTGTGATGATGGATTAGAATAGGGGGGCTGAGTGGCTGGTGGATAGGGCGATGGCTGACCTGGGGGAGGGTATTGTTGTCCAGGGGGGCCACTCTGAGGCGGCGCACCCGATGCCACTGTTGAAGGTGGGACATTATTTCCGTGAGAACTAGAGTTATAAGTTGGAGACTGGGCTGAAGGAGAACCATAACCTGTGCTTGTAGGATTTTGCGAGGAGTAGCCACTGGGAGGTGGTTGAGGGGACCTATTAGGTTGTGATACTGCCGTTGCACTGTATGTTGGTGTTGTATTAGGAAATGGTTGTGACTGATAAGGTTGTGGTTGCGATGTGGTAGAGTTGTATGAGCTAACACCAACATTAGGATAATTAGGACCAGACTGTGGAGGTGGATAACCAGAATTCCCTGTGTACGCTGGTTGACTTGACCCTCTTACTGGATAGGGTGAGCCTGCTGCAGCTGGACTGCCTGGTGGAGGTGCATATGGCTGTTGACTAGATGATGGTGGATATCCTGGCCCTGGATGAGTGGAAGGAGGGTAATTACTGGGAGCAGTAGTAATAGGTGGTCCATATGTAGAGTTAGGAGGGTAGCCCTGAGGTTGTTGAGGTGGATTAGGTGGTCCATAACCTTGTCCTGGTGGTCCATATCCACCCTGAGGAGGATAGCCAGGAGCACCTTGGTATTGTCCTTGATATTGGTTTTGTGGATAAGGCCTTTGTCCATATGACTGTGTTGGTCTTGTTGGTGTAGAAGAAACACCTGATGGTGGTCTGTAGGGCTGTTGTGAGCCTGGCACCTCTGCTCCGCTAGTTGGTGGATTCAAAGGGCCTTGTTGTACATTTCCAGCAGCTAATTGGTGAGGTGGCTAAAAATAATTAAATATAATTTGAACTACACACACTAGCACAATTATTGGAACATAACAAAGGAATAATTTTGGGTATCTGTACAAGTTGTTTTTTATATATTAGTACCATCTCTAGAAATTACAGAGGGCATATATCATTGCACAACAATATGTAACTGGAATCTTAGAACCACATGTTATGTCATTTGACCCATTCATAAGCCAAAATTTAATTTTTATGCATGACAATGTACAATCCCACACTGCACTTATTGTGAATAGCTACCTCCATGGGGTTAGTTTTACTTAAATGAAGTGGCTAGCGTAATCACTGGGCATGTACCCCATGCGTGGAAACTCTTCCAATTTGCATAATGAAATTATTGACAGATTTATTCAGACCATAGGAAATAGCATTCAAGCTCTGTTAAGAGCCCGTGGCAGTAATAAATTTCAAAACAAAGTGTTTCAATTGAAACAAATTTTGTAAATTTCATGATAGTCTTATTTTCTTAATAATTTGTGCCTTGGAGCTAATTTTAGTTATTTTTGATTAAGTTATTTTGTGACAACAAGAAATTATATAAAATAAATTCACTCAAAAAATTAACCTTTTTTCTTTGTTTCCCTACTTATGGCGGTATGGGTATTTCAAAACGCTTAATTGTATTTATTTATAATACTGTTTATTAAGACATATGTAGTTTATAAAAAAATATGTTTGTTCAATTCTTAGCATAAACGTAGCAAATACAAAAGAAAGTTATATTTTATTGAGTATATTAAAAATTATAAAATATTTTTTGCAAGCATATGTTAATCAGTTTTATCAAATTTTCTTGTAATCAAATAAATTTATATTTACCGGCAAGAGTATGTTAAGATTCTGATTAGTGTCGGCCACCGTTGCCAAATATACTAAATTCCTGTGTAACACTTGCTGGTATTGGTGACATTCCATGAGCTGACCTTTTGCTTGATATTCTTGAATAGTCTGTATAAGATGAGCATTCTCGTCTAGCATTTTCTGAATTTGGGCTGGTGTCAATTGAGGTCGATTGCCTCTAGGTGCAAAAGCGACCGACATATTTCGATTTTCTTATAGGCCTTATAAAAAAAACAACAATAAAATGGGCACAATATTATATTACATATTCTAATAGACGAACAGATTACTTAATTTACCAAACTCACTATATTATAACTAAACTACATACGAAAGAAAGCGTCAGCGCTACAAGAGCGGGGGAAAGTGAATTCTAAATGTTGCCAGTTACTACATTTCAATTTAAAATTTGCAAAGATTAAAACATACATTCGGTAATATATACGCATATAGCATTTCAGTTCGTCACAGTTTTTGAATTTACTCTGCTTTAGTAAAAAAATATAATATATAATAAGAAATATTTTTATTTATACACTTCCAATATTTAATAATTTCAACTCTCAATCAATTATTAATAATTTTAATCGATTATATTGTTGTTGTTGTACTCGAATTGTTTATGTTGATCCTTATCAGACTTTGTACCCACGAAAGCTGTTAAAAAGGTTCTTATAAGAATAAATAATAACTTAATTATTTAACATGGCCTTAAAGGGAATAAAAGTTATAGAAATGTTAGGATTAGCACCTGGCCCTTTCTGTGGAACAATATTAGCAGATTTTGGAGCAACTGTGACGGTTGTTCAAAAGGTATTTTTTCACCATTTTCGTTTAAAAATAAAGTCATAATTCAATCATTACCAAAGCAAATGTGATAATATATCATTACATACTGATGCTTTGAACACTTACTCAATTTTTCAGCTAATAAGCCCCCATTTAAGAAAGAAAGTACTACTTTTACATCACAATTTACTATATTTAAAATATTACACTAGAATGTATTTAATATTGATAATTTATATAACTTTAAATTACCATGTAACAAAAAATAACAAATGTACAAAGTAATAGCTACTCAGGATGAATGGTTATTAATTAATATACAAAACTTTACTTTAGAAATCAATAGTATTATTGTATTATAAATAGAGTTATTAAAAGAATTTTAAAAAATACATTATTACAAAAATATATCTAATGGTAAAAATAATATTTACCATATCAAAAAGTTCCATGTAGTTTTTCTTACTATTTTCTTTTTTACAGTTGGGTCCATCAGCTTTAAATACAATGTGTAATGGAAAAATAAATATTTCTGTAAATTTAAAATGCAAAACTGGTATTGAAATATTCAAAAAACTTTGTGCTACATCAGATGTTTTAATTGACACTTATAGACCGGGAGTGTTAGAAAAAATTGGACTTGGACCAGAAGTTCTTTTAAAGGAAAACAAAAGACTGATTTATGCAAGAATGACAGGGTATGGCCAACATGGATTGTACAGAGATAAAGCTGGACATGATATAAATTACATAGCAATGTCTGGCTTACTTGCTATGTTCTCTAAAAATAATGAACCTCCACAACCTCCAATTAATTTTGCAGCTGATTTTGCTGGTGGAAGTGTCCTTTGTGCATTAGGAATTTTGTTAGCATTGTTAGAGAGAAGTAAAACTGGAAAAGGGCAAATAATTGATGCAAGTATGACTGAAGGATCAGCATATGTTGCATCATGGCTGTTTAAGTCAAGGACTTTGCCAATTTGGAGTGGCGAACCCGGTACTAATATATTAGATGGTGGTGCACCATTTTATGCAACATATAAAACTAAGGATAATAAATTTATGGCAGTTGGAGCTTTAGAACCAAAATTTTATCATAATTTATTGAAAGGGTTAGATCTCTCGGAAGATGTTTACACTCAAGTTGAAATGCAGCTGTGTAAGGAAAAGTTCACACAAGTATTTTTAACAAAAACCCAAAATGAATGGTGCTCTATATTCAAAGATTTAGATGCATGTGTGACTCCAGTTTTAGACATTAAAATGGCATACACACATGAATGTAATTCATCAAGAAAGTCTTTTTATATAGATAATGACAATTTAATTGTACCAGAACCAGCACCAAAATTATCAGCTACACCCAGTTCATCAAGTGGCAAAAAAAAGTTACCTGAAGGAGGACAACACACAATTGATATTTTACTAGAGTTAGGATATTCTGTTGAGAAAATAAAAGAATTTGTTAAAAATAACTATGTTTATACTAACAGTAAATCAAAGCTGTAAAATGTTGCAATTTTGATGTAAAGCTGACTGAATATCAAGCAATTTTATTAATAAATCATGTGATAATGAATTGTTTTTGTATAGGGGATGGTTTTGTATTAAATTAATTAAATTATTAATTTGGTAAAGGTCAAAATGTACATGATTTTGTTTAAAATAATATTTATTAAATAATAAAAAATTGTTTCCTTTAATGTAGTTTAATCTTTTTTGGGATATGTGTATAATTAACTTAATGAAAGCTTCAAAATCCATACCAAATACTGACTTAAGAATAAGCTGACATTGAGATGTGAATTCCGGCGTATGACTAAACTCTTTGATTTCATTTTCTACAGAATTCAAATTATTTTTCAGGGAATTCCACACAAATTCAATGTTGCATGCATTTATGAAATTATGATTAATAGAAATTGTATCAAGTAAATTAAAAACTTGGTGATGCCATCCAGACGGAACAAATATTCCATCACCCTTTTCTTGAATTATTTCAAAATATTTAACATTTTCATAATTTTTAGGTTCAAATAATAAGGGTAAATTTCCTAGTGTATCTTTTATCTTTTCTTCTTCTCCTGGAGGGAGCAATATCCATTTCTTTTGTCCAACCACATTAACTGACCAACTGTAAGATGTATAAACATCAGCATGGAAAGGGGTCCTGTAATTAAATTTTAGAATTTTTTAATTACTATATGAATGTTGCAAAAAAGTAATATCTTTTAAAACATTATTATGTTCAGGTTTATAAATTTATTATGATATACCATGTATTTTTAGGTCCTATGTAAACAAACATGAAATCGTCATCCTTAAGATCTGACGCATACTCATTTAACCAATCTGATGCAAAAATTTTGGGAACCTCATAAAAATTGTCATTTGGTAAAAGCTTTTTTAGGTGCCAATCCTTTAAATATAAAAGTTTTTCTTTCTTTTCGTTTCTCAAATAGGTCATATAATCTTTTACCTTCATATCATTTTTGCATTGTGCATTAAAATATATTTTATCACAATCTGCAATAGGTGCATCTATGTCTCCATATTTATCTATAAGACAATCATAATTAATCATATCATTCTTAACCCACTGATCATTGCATTGCCAACTAGAAGATATATTTTTAATAATACAAGGTGAATTTTTTAACATATAGTTTTTGTAAAAATAATCGTACTGTAATTCTTCATTATTAAGAGTACTAATTTCACTTAAAGAGTAATCGTGTATTAGCAGTTCTTTATTTTCAACATAGACATCTATACTAGAGTTTTCAATCATTTGTTGTTTTAGATTTTTAATTTTAACGAAGACTGAAAATGAAAAGATTTTTTATATAAACATATTACATATGTTTATATTGTTGTTGGCCTTTAATTATGGCGATCCGAGCGTGCCAGTTCAGCACTTATCACTTCGCCAACAAGGAACATCGCCAATGTCACGTTGAGAGAAAAATTGGCAAACACACAAAGAGAATGACATACAAGGAACATATGCTTATAAATAAACAAAACATAGATGACATGCCGCATGACACAAGCTGTCAAGCCACAGAACACATATATCCAAAGGGCACTCCCCCTGTCACTCCGTTGTCATTGATACTTTATCGGTGGTTTTACTCTGTTTAAATTTGCGAAGTGATATGTGCTCATGCTAAACTGGCACGCTCGGAACGCCATATTTCGGAACGGAACATCTCATATTTCGTCGGTACGCTATTTTGCAAAAAACCGAAATATTAAATTATTTATCTTCTTTTTCTTCATCGCAATATTCTTCAATGGATGTATTTAATAGCTCTAAATGAGTTTCCCATCTTTTAATATCTTTTAATTTAATAAATATTTGGGTCCGTTGTTGCTCAGGGGGACGAGGGTGTTGTTGACGTTGAGTTCAGCCACTTATATCGCTCAAAATAATTAATATTAAGATAAATATATGGACCATTTTTTTTATTACTATATGATTAGAAAAAGTATTTCACATTTTTAAGCCATTAATATAAAAGTGATTTTATAAAATTTCTAAATCGAATAGAAAACAAGATGTGAATATTTCAATGACAAAATGTCATTCACATGCAAGGTGTTCTGTTATTTTTTTGTGATTCTATATAATTTTAAGTTTTATTTGTTCACTGTACTGTGTTTCTGTAAGTTTAAATGATCTGTGGTAGTTAATCTGTGGATGGCGGTGCTTGGGGAGCTACGCAAAGTTTTTTGTTTCGTAAAACATACGATTGTTTTAATACTTTCTAGTTATTTTGATATATCGTTCTTATTTCTTTATAAAAATATTTTACTAACATGCTACTTAATAATTTTCACTATGTGTTTTTAAGAAATAGTTAAATTTTGTCCAATATAATTTGTTGGCGGTAACAATATCATGATTACCAACAAAAATATTGTGCTTATAAGAAACTTATTAGCTAATGCATATTAGTATTTATTTTATTTCTACTCATATTTGTATATGCAGATATCTTATAACTTTATTTGTGAATATTGTCGAGATCTGATTAAAAAGTAAAAACTATCAACATGAATGATGTTCGTGATAAAGTTGTTGCTGGATCCTCGTCATGGGAGACTGCGCCAAGCCTGAGTGACTCTTCACCAGAAATACAATCATCTCCCGGGGGTAGCGGTGAGACTCCACAGACACCTGGTGCTCCTGCACCTTTAGCTCCACATCTTGCTGCTGAGTTACATCCTGATTTATTACAACAAGGTTGGCGCAAGTATTGGTCGAGGCGAGAAAATAGACCATATTTCTGGAATAAGGTATCTGGTGAGTCTATGTGGGAACTACCAGCAGTTAAAAGAGATTTTGATCCTATTACTGATCCCCTTGGTATATGTCACACTGGCCCTCCTAATGCTGGTAATGTTACTCCAAGTGCCACAAAGAGACGGCCTTCAGAAGATAACGGCCCTCCAGTAAAAAAATTTGTTCTGGCTGGGCCATGGGATATTGAAGTACCTACTAATGTTGTAATTTATGAACGTCCACCAACTATATGTCCGCATCCACATCCAGATATTGAAGGATTTCGCTTTACTTTAGCAAATAAATTGAGACAGTGTTATCAGGAACTATGCCACACAAGAGAAAGTATAGATGCTCCAAAAGATTCATTTAATAGATGGTTAATGGAAAGAAAAGTAAATGATCAAGGTGGATCTGATCCATTACTTCCGAGTCATTGTTTTCCAGAAATTTCAAGGTCTATGTATGAGGAAATTATGAATGATATACCAATAAAGTTGACACATCCAAAATTTACTGGTGATGCTAGGAAGCAATTGTCGAGATATGCTGAGGCTGCAAAGAAAATGATTGAATCTAGAAATGCTTCACCAGAGAGTCGAAAAGTAGTTAAATGGAATGCTGAAGACACATTTCAATGGCTAAGACGCACAGTTGGAGCAAATTATGATGATTTCCAAGACAGATTAGCACATTTGAGAGTAAGTTTATATAGTGTTTTTTTTTAGTTTGACTCTGTATCGTGCACAGCAGTGTAGGCAAAGGGAACCAAGTGTTAAGACACTCCATTCTCAATTTTTTGCTGAATTTTAGAGGCATTGCGTGTTGAGTGACAGAACTCAATGCCGCACCTTGCCTTGCCTTGCACTCTAGACCAAAGAAATGAAAATATTAAATATTACATTTCCTCAAATAGGGATTGAAACCACAACCAGTCATGTTTTCAGTTAAGGCCTCAAAATTATATAGTGCTAAATACATAATTTGAATTATCATTATATTTTTCTACTCTGAGAGGTTGTCATGGTGCAGTATTACAGCATTTGAATATGACTATTTGGAGCAATATTTACTTTTTATTTATGAAAGAGAGAGAGATTTATTATTTTATTTATTTAACAGAGACAATGTCAACCACATTTAGCTGAAACTGCAAAAGCATCAGTGGAAGGAATTTGTTTAAAAATTTATCACTTATCAGCAGAGTATGCCCGTAAAATAAGGGAAAAACATAGTGTATTGTTAAAGGAGAATGGTATACAGGTTAGTGTTTATTTAACATGAAAACATAAGAATGCATCAAAAATACCTTTACAGTTTTTTTTGTAATTAATAACTAATTTTTAAATTATATTTTAGTAATTATTTATTAATAGCTTACTGTAAACACAATGGTTGTGTGTAATTTTCATTTCATGCTTTGGTAATAACACTATGCATGGCATTATGTAGTCTGCCACTCAACAC
>DWNA01002079.1:0-12683 GCA_018249835.1 Heliconius besckei
ATGTAACATCATTAATCTATTGTATATTTAAGGTGCTTAGACAATTGAATGGTATATTTTAGCTTCACGCTATATTCTTCATAATGCGGGGAAAGGGAGCCTAGTGGACACTCCGTTTCGCACTCACCGTGACGTACCATATACATATTTACCTTTCCTGATACAATACCCAATTATCGAGACATTGCATGTTCAGTGGTGGAAATCAACACAGCACTATTTCTTTATTTCCCCACGTGGAAATCACAACCATCTTAAAAGTCATATAATAAATATAAAATATGCATATTAAGCAGATACGGGCTATTCAACACTAAAATATATTTTTCCAATTAGCAGTTCCTGATAAGCACGTTCATCCAAAAAAACTCTTTATAATAATAGTACAGAAGTAGCGAAAATTAGAAAGTAGAAAATATATTATTGTCATAACAACGGAAATAACGGAATGAATCTAAATGAAAAAGTAAACTATCCTTCATTCCCCGTCAACATGGTATCCCTACACTTGTTTGTGACGTACGTTAAGTTTGACTTACAATATAATTTCTAAAAAGCTTAAGATCTTATATTAAAGCTACCTTACCTCACGTCGCGTCGAACCCACTAGTACTTCAGTAATAACGAAGTATATAGAAAATATTGAAAATATGTATTAACATATGTATTATGTACTTATAAATGTATCATGGATATTAATTTATTTTATCAAAAGAAGTTAAAAAAGATTCACGCTTTATTCCGCACATAGCAGAATAGACAGTGACGATTTACATATTTGCGTGTTGAATGGTGAAATTCAACGCCACGCCAAAGCGGGGAATTTAATTTAGCTTAACGGTGTACCCCGCATTTAGCTGGGTAGACAGAGGGAACCTGGGGACGTAGAGTTAAGTCACTCTGCTCTCATTAAGATAATTTCATCCCTAAATTTCTGCCGAATTTTGGAGGCATTGCGTGTTATGTGACGGAACTCAACGCCGCTCAATTTTGTTTTGTAAAATATAAAATCTGGACTAAATCGCCAAACGAGAATTTCATGACTATGGGTATAAATGTAACTTATAATTGACAAACCTAAGTTGTGGGCATATGTACTCTATTGGTATGAAATGAACTACAAATATAAGTCTGTAATGATTTATAAGTTTGTAATTTTTTATATATTTATATGTTTAAATCTTCCAGATTTTTTTAAATTTCAGTGTTTCAATTTTAGCCTTTCCAAGTTTCAATTTTAAATCAACTAGAAGTATCTTACAGAGTTCAAGTTACTTCGAAATAACTTCGAATCCCCTACCTCCACTCGTTAACGTAACCCTTCTATTTACTATTTAAACGGCTAATCCATTACTGATAATGTTTCACCCCAATTAATATTCAGTGGTCATTTCACGGCGCTTTAGGTTAAGCACTGTTGACA
The DNA here is from genome assembly GCA_018249835.1 of Heliconius besckei. NCBI lineage: Eukaryota > Metazoa > Arthropoda > Insecta > Lepidoptera > Nymphalidae > Heliconius > Heliconius besckei. The sequence goes on from DWNA01002079.1 coordinate 1,424, forward strand.
TAAGCCGCTTTTAGATGGGTTGGGTTTTTTTATAATTGGTTATTGTATCGTATTGAAGTTTGTTGGCACTTGAAGTACAATTTTCTTTAGAAATTTTTTTTAGTATCCTATATATAGCGAGCAATTGAGTGCCTTTACACTAGGTTCCCTTTTCTCTGGTGTACCTGATGGGTGCGAATCTGCCTAATGGGTGTTTACAAATACTAAGCCTACGACGTACTTCAACAGAATTCAACCTTCACTTACCTAATTTCCACAGTATTTGCCACCACCATTGACCTACAAGGACAATAAGGAATAGTTTTTTTAATCAAGTAATTACTACATTACCTATTTGTCCCTCGCCCCATTGCGTAGGTACTACGTAACAATGCAAACAAACGAAACGCACAGACGCGCGTTATTTTTAAATTGATATTAAATTATAAAGCAATATTTTTAGCCTATGAAAAACTTCTTGACATTGAAAAGAGCAACTGATGAAGAGCCGGCAAGATTGCTGGCTAAAGAAGAATATTTTGAATTTGACTCAAATGTAGTACTTATATCGTGTCTCCATGTAAACGAGATGATTGTACGTTTGATTCCCACTTGTGGGAATGATTATATTCTTTTTTTTTCCTTTTCTCCGTTCTGGCAGATTGACGGATTGGCGTTACTGTGACACCTAACTCGCAATATCTCAACACTAGTTTCCCTCTGCCTACATCCACGGAATACAACTTGAAGATATGAAAAGTGGATTACTGTCGTAAGTCTGCGCCGGTTTCCCTCAAAAGCTCAACTAAAGTTTTCACATCAACTAATTTGTCAAAACGAGTTTAGTTTACAAACAAAAAAGTATCGCTGAATCTCTTCGCATCCAGCTGTTGCCAGCCACTTTGCGAATATCGTCATCCCATCTAGCTGGAGGATGTCCGCTGGAGCGACATTACGCTTGCCGAGGCGTAATTTTCAAGGTATTGCGTGTTTAGGGACAGAATCCAACGCCGCGCTTTGCCTTTTTACCAGAACGAACAAATGAAAATCGAAATCGAACCCACAACTGTATGTCGATCGAATCCTCAACCATCGCTTATGCAAGCAAAGGCTACCACTGCGTGACTGTGGTGACAACACTTATTATGTGACAGTGACAATGGACTAATTGAGCAAGGACGGAGGGTCACCGCGGGAGACTATTAGTTGATGAAGTGAATGTTATTATCTTACTAGCGACCGAAACGCGGATTCGCCTGCTAAAACTTATTATTTTTTATAGAATAATATAAATTATAGAAAATGTTAACATAGATTGTAGCCAAGTATCTTTGTGATATATTATATGTACATGTACATGTACAGGTACATATAGTCTATATTACTTTTTAACATTTAAATTTAAATTTAAGTATAAATTTGTAAATTTATGCTAATATTTTATTAAATACGCTATATTGTTATCATTATCAAAATTTCCATAAGGGTTTTGGTTGTTCTGTTCTACAATAATCACGTTCCTTTCATTGCACTGCTGCGATGCACTTAAAAAAAGATCCTCTCTTAACACTAGATTCTCTCCGGCTACAATGCGGGACGTGGAGACGTGAAGATCTATGAAATAATTTATTTACTCGCATTCGAACTCGCTACATTAAAAGTCTTAAGAGATTTAAACCACAGGGGACTATTAAGTGCATTAATACTTTTACTGTAAATACTACTATAGGGCTGTTAAGCCGTTTTCTAAAAAAAGTTTAATATAAATGTTTCGTTAACAAAATAAACTAATTTAATATTATTACATCAGTAGTAACGAGGTCTTTAGTTTATTTAGTTTAGATTTTTTTATTTTATTGCATCGTCGTTTTATAGTACGTCGGAACGCGGCGTTAAGTTCCGCCACTTTACACGTAATGTCTAGAATTCGAGTGCAAATTGAATTAAAAAGTGCCGTTAACCGTTAAGTTGCTATGCTATGAAGCTGAATAAAAGAGAATTTAATTATATATCTTGTATAGAGATCAGCTTGAGGAGGGAACTCCAGTCGCGGTTCTAGTCAGACGCTGTGCGACTACGCCAAATTTATACGACGACGATACGACGATATTTTCAAATAATATTTCAAATAAAAAAAATAACTACCCACCAAAACAAAATTTATCCCAAAAAACCATATAGTATACAAATAAAAAGAGTATAAAAAGCAGTAGTCCCATCCCTAGCATAAATAAATCCCGAACTCACAAAATCCCGCGGGACTTAAATATTAATTCGCGCATTAGTGTTGTACCTACGTCGGTACCGTTTTGCGAAACACGTAAATAATAGCGGAGGATCAATTACATCACTAGGGGAAACCCCTTCTTTAAATATTTGAATACTTGTACAAATATTGTCTTGTATGTTCATTCAATGAACGACTTTATTAATGTAAAAATAGCTCAATTCATTCATTCATAGAGATAATTTGTTATTCCCATTCTCTTTAGTAAAATAACAAAAATCGAAAATTCGAATATTACTTGGACCTTTGTAGGTTCGATTCCCACCGGACTGATTATATTCTAAGTTAACCACCACAAAAATGTAAGTATAAGTTGTTCGAGAATTTTATAGGAAGAAAATGAAGGAAACCAATATTTATTGAATCAAATTAAACCATTGACATTGATAATATGAATATTTGAATTTAAACTATTTTCATTAGAGATGCGCCGAATAGTGGTTTGACCGAATAACCGAATACCGAATACTATTCGGTTTAAACTTTACCGAACCGGTCATTCGGCCGAATTATTCGGTTTTCGATTTCTTCGTTATTTTGCTACGTAAACAGGTTTTAACATGAAGACTACCGTCGTGTCGTCGCTATCTAGATAACGAGCGGGCTGTACTTCACCGCCACCCGAAAGCACGAAATTTCAAACATTGTCCAAATGTACCAGAAATTGCTTATCAACATTGTTGGACCAGAAGGTCCAACAATGACAAACAGGGAAGAACCTCTACAAAATATTACATTTCTTTTAGAGGAATCTCATGTGGCGTTTTAGAACTGTTGAAGAACTTGCCTCGATGAATCCTGTCATTGCAGAAGAGCCTAAAAGCCCAATCGCTGTGGAATTAGATAGTTATGCAGGTGAAGGTCTTCTACCTGGAATCCAGAGCCCTCTTAATTGGTGGGCAAAACATAAGTCTAATTTCGCTATTGTTTTTTTTAAAATATGGAGTACTGTTCTCATCTTTGGGCTGGTGCACTCCAGTATCAGCTCGACCCATTTGATCGCATACAACGCAAAGCCGTTGGAATCGTTGGGGACCCAATAATCTGCGAAGGACTTGACACTTTGACTTTGCGCATTGACTCGCTGTGCGTCTTTTACCGAATTTATCATGGGGATTTTTCTGTTTCTTTATATAGGTGCCCCGAATACATTCGTTACCTCGTGATATTAACTTGTCAATTCCCTGCAAAAAATAAACCTTAAATGCACATTTATTATTGCCTTCAGCTCTTCATCATCTACAAATTGTTTTCCACGGACATCATTTTCAAATTTCGGAACAAATAATAGTCTCTAGATGCCAACACTGGACTATAGGGTGGGTGGTTGATATTTTCAAAGCCACAATCGCAAACAGTAGCCTTGGAAACACACGTCATGTGAAGCGTTGTCAACGAGATGCAACGCACCGTTTTCTTCAAAATTGTCGCGTCAGTCATTTCACTTGTAGTTAACAAAGGATAACTAGCAAAGTAAATGATTTCAGGCTTAAAATAAATTTTGACTACATTTTAAGATATACATATGTTGTTTCGTGGTTTAAAAGACGTTTCATATTTAATATGAATAACTGAATTTTTTCGGCACCATAACCGAATAATTCGGCCGAATACGAATATTGAAAAGGTTCCGAATACATCGAATACTTAATATCAAATGAATATTCGGCGCATCTCTAATTTTCATTATCCCATTTTATTAGAAAAAAAATCAAAAATTAATCGGTTATTTGTCGAAAAGATCATCCTATCTATAATATTTACAGAGGGGTACTGGCGTCAGAGGGGGCACAGGGGGTGAGGGAAGGTACAAGGGGGCGTAACCGGAACCGGAAGTGCGCAGATATTGAATAGACGCGTGTTTGTATTTGTTTTTGAAAATTTGATGAAATTTTGTTTGAGCTTCGTATTTTATAGATATGTATGTATGTACAGAGTGATGCGAAATATAGACATGTTAATAATTATAAAAAAAATAAATAAAGACTGTAAACGTGACAATTGTGAGTTCGATTTCCGTTCGAGGATAATATTTATATTCAATTTCCAAATCACTCTGGTAACTAGTCAAAGAAATTGAGGCACGGAGTGTCTTAACACTAGGCTCCCTCCGCTTATCCTGCTATATGCGGGATACCGTGTGAAGCTAAAAAAATGTTAGAATAACTTTTCTTCCACATTGACGCTTTTTTGTAAGCATAGGATTTTAGAGTAGGTAGAGAGAATCTAACTAATTCGTATTGAGAAGCGCAACTTAATACCGCACTTTGTCTTCTAGAACGGAAAAATTAATATAATTTATATATAATTCGGGAAGGATCTGGCGAAGATCAGGCCCAGAACTCTGTAATCGTCAACTAGGTAGGTACACCTAGTACCGTACCGTAGTAGACTACAGTTTATTACTACTATTATCCCAGAAAAATAAAGACGGAAAAACAATATACTATATTAGATGACGACTCGGAATTCTCATTTATCGAGTTTATATGCTGATCATCACAAATAATAATCTGTCGATCCAGTTAAATTCGCAATCAACTGCCTAATACAAGAAAAATATATCATGAATATTTGATTTTGTAAGAAATTCCGTTATATCGAAGCATAGATTCAAAAATAACAAAACCAATTTGCTTATATTATGTTTTAAAATTCAATCAAAATCGTCTCAGCCGCGCCTCAACCGTCGCTATACGTGACTGACATACATAGCAGTTATAACATGAAGTAGTGCTTATACAGGTTCCCGCTGTATCCCGCATATAGCATGGTAGGCAGACGAAACCTAGAGTCAAGAGTCAAGACACTCCATTCCCCATTGCCAAAGCGAGAAGATAATTTATTACATTTTTTTTACATCTGTATTATTTTTTTTGAAGCGTTGAGTTCCTCTAGGTGCTCAACTTGAGCGATGCATGTATAACGGACATTCTTAACAACAGAGTCTCCTACCTACCTCAAGTTGAAAACAAAATATTCCAAGGTTCAAATCCTGAATACTCTGCGTACTAACGTTATACGTTACGTATACTTTTTTATTCTAGCTAGAGCCTAGCGGGAACCTAGTGTTAAGACACTTCGTGTTCCACGCACCGCCTAATTTTTGAGACATTGCATGTTGAATGGTGGAATTGAACGCCGTGCTTTTGTATTGCTATCAGAATAATGTACTTAAAATAATTAATTACCTTTGATGAAAATGTAACCCAAACACATCGCCTGCCGCAGCGCCACGATAGTCCCAATTCTTTTAATATTTTTTCTATTTTCTTATAATTAAATAAATCCCATACTGATTCGCCTGTGTACGCCACGAATGCAAATCAATTCGAGGGAAGATATTGAATTTTTACACCTGCAATACGATTACTGAATACTAAGTATCTATACTATTATTACAAAGCTGAAGAGTTTGTTTGGTTTAACGCGCTAATCTCAGGAACTACTGGTTGGAATTGACAAATTCTTTTTATGTTGATAGTTCATTTATGATATAATGATGATATGAGTGGTGGTGACTAAGGCGAAGCGTAGAGTTCCGCCACTCAATTTTGTTAATAAAAAAATGTGATTTTATTCAGAATAAAAAATATTATCAACCTATTTAAAAAGGAAGAGGTGTCCCAACGCAAAGATAACATTAATAGATAATACTATCATCGGTGTATTCAGCACCGGGAAAAAATCTAATAAAATTATTTTTATAAAAAAATACCGCATATTGACAATGACTCAAAAAATAACAGGTTTTAAATAGTAAATAGATAAATATCTAAGTTAAAGTGTTAAAAATTAAAAAACAATCAACAAAATTATTAATATAATTTTGTTAATTGTTTTTTAAATTATGTATCTCTATTATAAAAGTTTATCTGACTTACCCCATTATATAATTGTAAGTGCAATCCAAAATGGCCGCCGAAACAAAATGGCGGATTACAAATTTTTGTTCAATGCACTTATGGGTATCAAGGAGTATGACCTAATATAATGTGAATGGGCTTTATTTATAAAATACATTACAACATGTAGTGTTGATAGAGATGAAGAAACAAAATTCAGTATATTCAACACCAATTTTAATGTGGATATAGAGAAAAAACAAATGGTGAATAACAATTAACTACGATTTAAGAAAGTAAGTACCTAAATGGTAATTATATAACAAGGTCAACCACAAACATAATATTATATGTAAAACAGAACACGATAAATACAAATTTGATAAGAAATACTGTAGAAAACAATGTAATGTATAGAAAGCGCATCGAGTGGCAAACATCGACTGTTAGAATTACTATACGAGTATGCTGTCGCTGTTGGCAGATGTAAACAACTCCTTACCGGTCCAGTCAACCGCATTCGTCTATAAATAGCCTAAATACGAATACTTATCTATATAAATAAAAGGAGATGTTCCCATTGACTGAGATAAGACGCACGCACAGCCCACCGAGCCCTAGTCTCGAGCTTTTTCTAAAATTAAAGCTTAACTTAGCCAGAGCCCTTTTTGCCACCTTTTTTAGGCTGTTATTTTTCAGGATTTAACCACAAATGTATAGTTTTCAGATTTTTTCCCACATTCCGCCGAATTTCCGAATTTCCATAACTAGGAAATGCAATAATGAATTTCCAAAATTGGTAATCGAACCTACAACCATCACGTCGACAGCCAGACACTGCTATAATAGTTTCATAATATTCAACGTTGGATAACGTATATACGATACGATAATATTCAATAAATCAAAAACACATGTTTCGTAAAAGTGACTTCACAAAATCCCAAGCTAATTCCCTTTGATGTACATTGTATTGATAATGACGCGTCAATCGCTATCAGGACCCCCGCGAAGACACCCAGCCCCCTTTCACCTTCATTTTTTAGGGTTCCGAACTACATTTGAAATAACGGAACTCCTATGGGATGACATTTTTGTTTGTCTGTCTGTTAATATAATATTTTTAGACCGTAGACTTGGATATATGAAATATCCAGGCCCCTTGAAGCACAGAAAAAAAATTACTTCTTAGTTAATGCCCTACTACAAGGCTACCTCTTCCTACCGCGCCATACGTCGAGATACCTCATGAAGTGAGGCTGAAAAAGGGACAACGAAATAAACGAAAAATACAACCGTTTGTTATCGGTTTTTGAATTAAGCAGAAAGTGTGAACTTATAATAAAAATAAAAAAATTACAAATTATAGGTATCATGGAAAAAACTATTACAAACTTATATTTATAGTCGATTTCATACAAAATTCGTGCATATGCCCACATGCTACACTTGACCCACAGTCATTAAATTGGTACGGAAACCTCGGTGGGCGAGTCAAACTCGAACTTGACTGGCTTTTTCTAATCACTATATTATTTCCATCGTTTTAGGTAAAGCAATTTTGTTTAGTGGGTTGTTGGTATAAGAAATACTTAATAAAGGCCGTTGCGCATTGGCACGGCGTCTAACTGTAAAGGAGACGGTTGCGTATTTGATTCCCACTGGAGGGAGTGAATCTTTTTCATTTCCTCGTTCTGGAAACAAACCAGTCCAGCGTTGAGTTTCGCCATTCCTAACATAATTGATGAAATTCCTAAAATTACCCGAAAAGTTAGAAACAGAGTATTTGATTTGTATTGTATATTCACACTTCGTGCAAAATTTCATAAGTATGGGTCGACGGGAAGTACATACCCCATAGATTTAATAACTTGTAAGAATTATACTTATAAAGATAGATCAATTAGTGGGCAAATTGCGATCTGTTATGTTCACCAACTATTTTTAATTAATTATTTGACCATATTTCTAATTCAATCACAATTTACTTACAGGCCGTTCGTTGTCTCGCAGTGGTACTATTTAAAATGTATCGAGCTTGTATTAATATTCCAATGAATGAATTAATTATTTTCTTTTCCTCGCTATTGTAAGAAAGCAAAATGCAGAGTTGAGTTCCACCGCTTAACACGCAAAAAATTAGACAGAAACCGCGGAACTGAGTGTCTTAACACTTGGTTCCCTCTACATGCATGCGGGATACAGCGAGAAACTATTCGTTTTAAGCTATTTCATCCAAGTCTTAAGTAATATACAAAGCAAATAAATTAGTCAACCATCGCATCAAGGGGTCTCCACCATCTTGAGATTCGATTGTAATTCGCTATTTCCCGCCGGATGCTGGGACGCCGAGATGAAATCTTGTTACTATTTTACTTTACTTCGTTATATTTGTGTTTCAAAGTTTATTTTTGTTTTTTATTCAGCTTTTGATAGTAAGCCGGAGGTACGAGATTTGATTTTAGTTATTGAGTGGTCTATCGGTTACAATTTGGTTAGATAATGTTTATGTTTAGGTGCTCTACGTGTTAAAGACGTGATGGGATTTTGTTTTTTTTTGGGGTAGGCATAAGGAACCTAGTGTAATGGCATTCCGTTCCCAGTAAGACACTTTCGTACGCCATTTTCAGCACAATTCTAGATGTATTGTCTAAACGACGCGCTTTGCCCTGTTAACAGAGCAAAGAAATGAAAGTATAAAATATTTCATTCTCTCGAGTGGGAATCGAACCGCAACCTTCCTTGTGTCACGCCATCTACGTATTATACGTACGTATATTATAATATAGTTGCGTAACCTATTATATACGTATATTATAATATAGTTGCATTTAATATTTTACTTTAATTTGAATTTGAGTTTTTGTTTAACTTGTACATAGGTATAGTTTTGAATCGATTTTTCCATGTTGTTTTATATTTTTTGGCTAGCAATGGCTAGTTAGAGCCCTACAAAATTGAACAAACAAGACGTTTTCTTTTCCAGCGTATAGAGATGTGAAGTATGTGAAGTTGTGATGAGATGACGCAGCCTCCCTTCCTGCCGTGGGGACTGCCCTACCAGCACAGGTAAAAATTATAAATTTTACGCTGTTTTTACGATGTATCCCGCATATAGCAGGGTAGGCAGAGAGAACCTAGTGCAACACTCCATTCCCTACGCGCCGCCCAGTTTTCAAGATATTGCGTGATGAGTGGCGGAACACACAATGCCACGCTTTGCTTAGTTACCAGAGCGAGGACATGAGAATATGACACATTTCATTCCCCGAGTTGGAATAGAACCCACAACCTGTCGCGTTTATCGTTGTGTTCATGCGTCACGACTGGTTTGATTAATAGATCAATCTCATTTGTAATAGATATCTATATATATAAAAGGACTTGTCCTCACTGACTGAGGTAAGACGCACGCACAGCCATAATCGCTGATGGTAGAAACGTCAAATTTGGACAGATGTTTACTTTCGTAATCTGGACATCCACTAAGAAGGTATTTTGAAAAATTTTAATCCTAAAGGGGTGAAATAGGGGTTGAAAGTTTGTATGGAATATTTTTTAAATCAGCACCGATATTTATTAAATTTGAAATTTAGATTTTTAAAAATATTTAATTGATACGTGTTTCATACTTTTCTAGAATTCTTCCCCTAAGGGTGCAAATAAGGGGTTGAAAGTTTGTATGGAAAAATCTTTAAAACGCCACCGATTATTACAAAATTTGAAATTTAGACTCTTAAAAATATTTCATTGAACATGTATTTCATGGTTTTCTAGAATTCACCCCCTAACGGTGCAAATAAGGGGTTGAAAGTTTGTATGGAAAAATCTTCAAATCGCCACCGATTATAAAATTTGAACTTTAGAATCTTAAAAATATTTCATTGAACACATGTTTCATGGTTTATTAGAATTAACCCCTAAATAAGCAAGCAAAGCTGCGCGCGTCCGCTAGTTACATTTATACAATCGTTCAGAGATGGTCTCATTTACTTAGTTTTGTTTTGCAAGACGTATCTCCAAAGAAAAAAATATAGAATCCTTATATCATCATTTTATTGTCCATCTCTTTATTGTCTGTATTATTTTTAAATTCCCGTTTGCCTAGAATGATGAATATAGTAGGTACGCTCTGTTCTGGTAGCGTGCGAACACCTTTTTGACTTTGTTTTTTTCGGTGTTTTTAGTCAAGAATGTTTCCTCATAATTAAATGCTTATGATTTCCAGGGAGCCCCCCACACCTCGACGAGAGAGCTACGAGTCAGCCAGTCACACACACATACACCCACACTCACACATGCATACACACGCGCACCCGCCTGTGTACACACACAGGCACACACACGGGCAAACACACTTGGATACACCGACACAGTAAGTATAAAAATATTTTATCTATATTTATGCTGATAATATGAAGCTAAAGAGTTACTTTGGTTGACCACACTAATCAAGGTACAACTACAAACTAGAAATTATTTTAAGGTTTAGTTATTGTAACCCATTTATCGTTTAAGGTGTAAATTTGGCGTTTTAGACACTTACATCACTTTAAACGTTTCGATGTAACCCACTGTAAAAAGCTAGTAGCTATTTTGATTCACGTGTTGTCCTTGAATTTACTTGGACTTTATTTGCATACTTGTCCACATTGTTAAACCTTGAACTTGGATTACCAAGATACGTAGGCGTATCCAGAGATATTACGAGTTTCTACGGAATACCTGGCCTTCATTGGTTTGCATAGTTTAATGACAATGTAGCATGAAATGAAAAAAATGTAGGTACTATGATGATTTTTTTATTTTGAGATATATTCCACTACTTTGATTTTTTTGTAATTTATATCTTAGATAGCTAACTAATATGTGCGTAAAATATATAATTTTGGTAGGTGTCCATTCATGAAGTGTGATAAAAGCGCCCTCAAAAAATAAACTTCTAATTTTTCTATACTTACAATTCCTCAAAAAATCCAAAAATCTATACTAATATAATAAAGCGGAAGAGTTTGTTTGTTTGTTTGTTTGTTTGAACGCTAAGATCTCTGGATCTACTTGTCTGATTTACTTTGTTTTTGTTTTGTATGAATGCTGCATTCTTCAGAAGTGCTATAGGCTATATAACATTACATTACACATATATACT
>DWNA01002080.1:0-12680 GCA_018249835.1 Heliconius besckei
GTATATGAGGTACTAAAATATTCAAAAACTACTTATAAATAAGAAATATTATCAATTGTAAAGCATATTATTTTGTGGTCTTGTCAGTACAATTCTGTTATAAATAAAGAAGTATAACAAACAAAACTTTTGATGTCTAAGTTCAAATGTTAATACAAATTCAAACAAACAAGCGATACACAATGCTTAGAAGCGGTATGGAGGAACTAATTAATCACCGCGCTTTCTACGCTCTTACATTTATGGTGGATTGCAAAAAACGCAAGCTTTGTTTACTGTAAGCGTAGACTATTCACATGACCTCAATTAGGCAGTCATCATTCAGACGTAGTAAGTGCATAATCTCGACTCAGGTCATCGCGTTAACAAGGCGAGCGGTCACGAACTGCCCGGTATGGGAAAGCTCCCAGCGTTGTATGGAGATACGACCTTCTAAACATCTACCGCTCGTCCGGAAATACGAGCGCGCTGCGGTGACACTTAGTCTGCGTTGGCGGTTCTATACGATTGTACGCTCTATGTTGTTTACAAACTTCCTTCATCTTATATAGAAATCTAGTAATTATATAATTATGTATGATTTAATATCGGTAATATTCCTATATTTTTATAATATTGTATTAGAATTACATTTTTAACTTTAAGCATAAAATGTGATAGCTGCAATTCAATAAATATTTCCAATCTCATTATATCGTGATAAGCATGAAATGAATGAAAATGATGTTAAAGTTATTGAATAGTATTAACCATTGTATTTAGCAGAAAGGGCATGCTGTTATAAATCTAGGAAAACGCCTACATCTCCGACACAATGCAATAATATAAATCATAAGCGAACATCGCTATCTCTCACTCCTTTGACTATTTTATTATTTTTAACACCCACTTAATCCCTTTAAGAAACAATATGATGTTCGTGACAGCGTAACTTGCATTAGACGGTGCGATTACAAATTATATAATAAATATTTCATATATATTATTTATATGTTTTGGTATAGATAATGTGAGCCTAGTGATTAACTCTCCTTGAATTTTCGAAACCTAATGTATTTTTTTAAACAGTCCATGTTCTAGATAATGTTTCTACTTCTTAATGTTTATTTACAAATTTTTAGAATCGAATATTATAGGTAAAAATGGCTCATCTTAATTCAGTCTTGACCCTAGTAAAGAACAAGACCAAATATTAGCAAAAAAGACGCTTAACTGGTTGTAATTCAATACAATACAACCACACTATTAAAAGGCCTGTCCGTCCTGACATGGAGGCATCTAAGAAAAAAAGGAGAAAAAAAAGTAAATCAAAGTTTAGCCGAATCAAAGGAAAGTTGGACAATGGTCATGGAACTGGTCGGAATATAGAATGGCATAACATCAGGTAGAATTTGATACACTACAATCTTCATGTCAATCAAACTGTGAGCGTTTACAATAATATCTATGATAAATATTTTAGGACTTTAAATACTTATATAGCTCTATGCAGTAATAAAATTAAAACATATAATTATAATATGCTATCAAAAATGGAATATTTTAATAAATAAAGAAAAAATAGATGTAAAGAAATATAAACTGACAATAATAGAAAGTGACACTCCTAAACCCTTTTCTATAAGAATCGATGAAAGAAATTCTCATAATGACGCACAATAGTTATTTTGCCTAACGTTATGGATTCCAACCCTGTTGAGCATTGTTAGGTTGGATATTCGACTATGTGGGTGCGAAGTCGACCTATTTTGAAAAAATCTCTTTGACCAATTGTTTGTCAAAAGCAAGATTGATTTTTTGTTGAGGTGTTTATCGTTGACCATGGGAAAATATGGGATCTTCAGGTGCCTCTATCGAATTTGAAACTATTGTTAACCTGTTATATCGACTTTAACAAAATTTCATGTGTTATTTGTGTTTTTTTTTTACTATACTGTTCTAAGGCATAGATGTTATCATAAGAATCTAATAAGGATATCATTATAGTTTTACAGAATACCTGAACTTTTATAAGCCGAAAATCCAAGTCCTACCAAAGTTTAAATCGCTGGCGTTGAACCGACGACACTAACAAATTGGTATCAAAGCCTGACAAAGATGGACTCTTGAGAAACTGTCCACCCACTCACCGTCTATTGATCGTGGCTTACAATAAATTAATTCTTGTTATGAACATTTTTTATCCCATTGTGTTTAGTAGAGTATTTATTTTACTAGCCGTAATAGTGCCTAATGGGCGGCCATTGGTCAAAGGAAATTCGGTTCACAATGAAGACTGAATTGAATTCACTTATGAATAGAACCTCCGTGAGCTCCGTTGTTTTATTTGTCCATATAAATCCTTAAATCCTTTCAACATATTATTATATAATAAAATGTAAAATCTTTATAGTTCAAAATTATATTAATTTACATTTGAAATGTTGAACTTTATATTGTTATAGCACAAAAGGAAAATTCTAAGTACTCAACGATTTAATCCTTTTAAGAGTAACAAAAATGTATAATAGTGTATAATACAGATAACTGGTACTCGATAAGTGTATTTCTAAACATAATTATCTCTGGTTCATCTTTCTTTTAAAGATTATGTTTACTTCAACACCTTGAACAAATAAACTATGTTTGGCTACTGTTTCCATTGTTTGTAATACGACTTGTATTGTTGGAAAAAATAATCCTTTTGTCCAACCTTTCCTCCCAGAAAGGATTGTTTGCCGTGCATCTTCAAAAAGAAAGCTTGATGTCGTCCACGATACATTTGTATGCGTACTAATTTTAAAGCAGCACCGCTCGCTTTAATACCCCCAACGTAGACCCACTTAATAGGAACGGACTAATAAATCCAATTTAAATATCGCCTGGACCTCTTTTGAAATAACATATGTAAATCCATACTTCTTTATCTTGGGAATCGCAAAAACGCCGATCGATAGGGACATCTAAAAAGGAAAAAACACCAGGCGGTCCAGTTGCAAATTCAGAACGGGTGGCCGCCGTCCGCAATATCATTATTCTAAATACTAAATTAACTTTATTCCCATAATTTAAATACCAACTTGTACTCATCTGAATAAATTATCCAATGCAACCTGAACATTTTTCTCTATTTTTATCCTCTAATGGACGAATGATGTCAATTGCTGAATTTATACGTTCGTTTGACGAATTCAATTTATTAGAATGGCTCTCGGCTTGCATTTGTTGAGGCTTATTCTTTCTCACGATTGGTAAAAGGATAATTATTTTTCTGGGCGTGCCGCTAAATTAACTGGAAACAATTATTTTCGTTACATTGTAATTGGCGACGATCATGTCAGTTTTGCCAACGCCCAGAGATAATTGGTTATGATTGCAAAATAAGGCATTACAAGGTTGGTCAAATCCCTTTGTTTTACTAATTACATGCAATCTTGTTTAGTGTTAAGTTAATTTATTATTTTCTTTATATATTTGTTATATAATCGACAAGTTAATAATATAAATGTATTATTTCATTAAATTAATAGCAAATTTCTTTATACTTTCAATGTATGTATTTGAAATATGAAATTGGGTCTGAACATCAAAACCAATGTTGCGGTTGTAACTCCTGGACAAGGATCAAGATGGAGTGTTCCGCTTGCAAATGCGAAGCTTCAATATTCGCTTAATGAAGACATATTGAATCGCTAAGCGGCTAAAGACAAGATATAGACAATGTTTTAAATTGACATGCGGCCCTTTTATTTAGCATCCGTTCATTTCGGCTATAAACATAAAAAACTTAGGATATTTTTTTTAACTTTTTTCCGCTAACGGCTACCCTGCCCCTCTCTTCAAATAAGGTCATCTATACATGGTGGTCAGATAATTAAATATTTATTCTATTGTTTTTATTTGATCCTAAGAAATTAACAGTTACAGATAAATATTAATCGTCAAGCAATACAACTCAAAGTTTTTTTCTTGAGAGTAATCGAACTCACGATTTTAGATTTAAAGTTCGTTACAACTACACCAATAGGTCCTCTTAAAAAAATATAACTTACCAAAAGTAAGTAGCAAAAATAAGTAAATAAGTAGTAAAAATATAACTTACGAATACAATAAAAACTGACAAAAATAGTATCAATTAAGAAGTTGTCAAGGGACAAACCCGTGTCAATTAGTTGTATTACATTCGAAAGCAAAAACAAATCGCCGCGCGAGTTAATATTTTATTTAGGGTTCAGAGTGGCACCGTAGCAAAGTTAACTTGGATTTTTAAAACTTCCAAAGTTTGCCCGATGTTTTCCTCTGGCCGTCTAGTCTCGCACCTGATAAAGTAATTTGACGAATTCCCTAATCCACACTTTTGAAGAGGGTTTAAAAACCAAAAAGGTTATACATTTGGACAGTTTCGCTTCCTTAATTGAAATGGAATAAAAACTTTAAGGCGACCTGCATTATTAATGTGCGGGACTGCTTAATTAGTAATAAAAATACGAACTTTGGTGAAATATTGGAGCGAAACAAACATTTTTACAATGGGGGGGCTGCCATTATAAAATACAACAAAAACTAAGTACCTCAGACCTCTTACGTTCAAAATAAGAACAAACGTGTCATCGACGAAATGACGCGTGTCGACCAATCGGGCGCGAAGGCCGCAGACGTCGATGACGTCACGCCACAGCCGACCAATAGGATCGGTCTGTCGCCTCCGGTCAACTTGCGCTAATTGCTCATGTGTGCGATAACACTAGGCTTCAGAAGAATCAGTGCGCTTAAGTGCGCACACGCATGCGTTAAACGATTACATACTCTATAATTTTAACTGGATGTAGAGCTTTTGTCTTAAATTTAGCAAACGAGTTCATTTGACGTAATTAATTTACTAGTTGTTATAATTTTACAAAATCTACTTTAATACATTAATAGGGGTCTTTAAGACATAAACAACTGTTATTTTCATAAAAAAATATAATATTCTCACAGACTCTCGAAACAATTAGAGATATGTCGTGTGGCTATTCTTTGAAACTAAAGTAAAGCATGAGAAATTTTCGGACTTGCATTTGAATAAAATACGTAATTAAAATAAAGTAGCACTTGGGCAGTGGGAACGTTAATAACAATAACGAGTGATGCGATTTCATTAATGTTATTATTTCTTATATCATGTCCTACATCTGTGTATAATATCGTATATTTCTACCGTTAATTTATTAAAATCTGTTCATTTAATTGATTTATCTAATTGAATTGTTTTTTAAAATATACAAATATATATTTATACAAAAAATATTATTTCTATAAATAAAAAAAAACAAGTTTTAGAAACAACATTACAGAAAATACATTAAAAGATGCTAGATTTTATAATTTTTGGGTTCCTCTGGCAAAATGCACAAGGTGTACAAAAGAAGATTTTAATATGGCAGACCGTAATATGGCCATAATAGACTGTAATATGGCAGACCTAGTATGCCATATTACAGTTTTCAAATATCAAAATCTTTGTTTTCAATCTGTATATTTATTTAATATTTTTATTCTCTATTTTAATTGTTCTATGAACTTTTAATATACAAAAATTTTGAAATGTTTTTTTAAAGTTCCTGACCAAATAGATATTGGGAGAACACAATTTTGAGAATTCGTATATTGGACAATATAGGTGTTTTATGACAAAATGTATAAATCGATTGTAATTTTTTCATATATTTGTATTTTTTTCACACATTAAGATTTTTTATTCTGATTCTTTTAGAACATTTGATACATTTTTATAAAAAAAACAAAATGATTTATTACAATAACGATGTAGAGAATAAAAAAAATACTATAATAGCTTTATGCCAAAGATTATATGTAGATTTTTTTTAGCTTTACGATTTGTCCCATATAGCAGCACAAGCAGGGGAAATTTAGTGATAAGACACTCCGTTCCCCTCTTTTTTCCTAATATTTAAAGACAGTATGTGTTGAGCTGTGGAACTTAAAGCGGCGCCGCAATAATTTATAATGCCATAAAAATAGTTGGGAAAATACATTTACATCTTTAATAATTTCTATTCTATTATAATTAAAATAATGTTTCAACCGACTCTACCATTTACATCCATTAATAAAATACCGTTATGTCAAACTAGACTCTATTTTTTCTTTTAATAAAACTATTCGTTAAAAATAAAAATTATAGCCGTAACTGATTTTTAAAAATATTAATATGGACTCAAATTTAAATTTTGATATTTTCAAGAGAAACAAAATTTGACAAAAAAACTAAATTTTGCTCAAATACTATATTTTCCTTTCATTTCTCCACATTTATTATTACATAAAAGGTCTTTCTTCTGTCGGACGGTGGATGACCAAGCGTGCAAATATTGACACTCGCCAGGGCTATTAAGTAGCTCTGAATAGCGTCTCCGTCACTGTGGATACACTATAGCTAAACGTACAACTTCTTGTTTATGCTTACATTTTAGGGACATTTCTTAAAATTTAAAATTATTCTGCGTGGATTCTTGTTATTTTTATTTATTTATTTGTTTATTTTCATAGTTTTAATATGAACAAATTGCTTTAGTAATGTGATAGATATTTTTTTTTACTCTACCAATAATATGTTTTTATTTTTACATTAGTACACTATATATTCATCTACGTTTAAACTGGGCTTAATTTCGCTAATTTTTTTTTATTATTAATAAAATTACTATAATTTACCTTGCGCGATGCGTACAGCTGGCATCTTGATTCTCATCTTGATTTGGTCACCTATTTTTAGATCTTCAACAACTTCTCTTATCCTCGGAAATCTTTATCTTAATATCTCGCTATCAGTACGTTAGCGCACTTCACATGTGCCGCCGTCGGTCCAGCGACTTATCGTCCTATTCTCAACACGGTCTCGATAAGAGAGGTCGAGATGTCATACAATAATCCTGAAAAGTCCGTCGGCATTTGCACAACATGATAATTTTAGTCATCTTCGTAATTTCTTCATCATGACAAAATTAAATCGTCAACATTTCTGATATTACTTTTTTCTTTTCATATTGCAAGAATTAGTTCACAGTTTCCAATGTTTACTTGCCAAATTCGATCGCCTAAGGTCTTATCAACACTTGAATGAACGTCTCTGTCCTATCTAATCTATCCACAGCGAGTGGTCTTATTCAGCCAAATATTCATACGTTAACACTTTACAATAAATTCAAAATTACTGTTTTCCACTTGTCCGTAATTGTTCACCACTGTCTCTACAAATATTAAAACTTGCAGTGAGTCCAAATTCAGTTTAAAATTAAATTTCTAGTAAGAAACAAGAAAATAGATTTTCAGTAAGATAGAGCGTATGTTGTTTATCGTCGCGATGTAGTATGTCGCGTGCGGAGCGGTGCGAGGCAGGTGCGGCCGGCCGCCCGCTCTCGCCCGATGTCCGAGACCGTCTGTCCTGTGTCCCTTCGCGCGAGGGCGCCGCGGCCTCGTGGCGGCGTGTCCGACTCGTGCCGTCTCTCTCGGCCGGCCGACGGCGCGTGCGAGTCCGTACAAGTGGCCAGGGGTTACTCGCGGTCGCGGCGCGCTCGGCTGCCCGAGAGGGACGCCACAACTCGCACCCGCCGCGACTTGCGTGGGAGTGAGCGGGATAGCCGTAAGTAGAGAGTGCCGCGCGTCGGTGTGCGTGCGCGGGTGGGGCGAAGATGCACGTACAAAAGAAAAGGGATAATATTTGCTTGCATATTTCATGACTCGATTAGGAGATGGAATTTTTAATTGAATGGACGTCGCACGGTCAGTCTACGGTGAACGCTTTTTAAAGAGACAGGTCGTGAAAAGGATTATGACGGGTGCCAGGTGGAACAAATATCAACTCTATGGCGTAGGAATTTAAAACTCTACTTTCGGACAATTAGTGACTAGTAAGGGGTTATAGAAAATTATGAATTGCTTTTACAGTCTAGTTTTTTTTGTATTTATTATGGAAGGAATATATACTTAGTATGATAGCAAGGTAGAATATATATGAAAGCTATTAATATTACTAGGCAATAGTAACAATTTTCACTTACAATAATTTCTTCGTAGCAATCTGCTACGTTCGCTACGAAACATGTAGAGCGATTGTTTTAAGTATGTTATATTATTAAAAGCAATTATGCTTATTTGTAATTATTTTTTAAATCTATTTTTATCTTTTTTCTAGTAATAATATTTTAAAAAGAAACTAACTCCAACACAATAATAACCCCCACAAAAATCCAGCTATACACACCACGTAAATATAATATATAAATAGTTTCATCGCTAAAAGCAACACGTAGTTTCATTTCACTCTCACTCTCAACTTTCCGAGCGCATTTTTTACCGCGTTATTTTACTTAAGACGAGGAACTTATCTCGGTCCTTGACTTTAATAAGTTTTATGACAGAGACTGGCGCGAACGGGCGACGAAAAAGAACTTCTTTATAATTGTTTCCGAACTGACTTCACCGAGTTGTGAAATGGCGTTCGATTATTGAAATTTTAAACTTGGAGGTTTTGTTTTCAGCCAGAGTGTTTGTTTTTTAATTTGAATTTCTTCTTTTTTGAATGAATTTTGTTTGTCAATTCAATTATGTTTCCAACGTGGTAAATGTTGAATGTATGTATTTTATGAGTTATTTAAGTATAGAACTATTAATGTTATTGAATACTAGTATATATTTTATTGGAATATTAAATTATTTTTATATCGCGCTTACGATTATCTGTATTTTAAATTCTACAAGAAATTTCATTGTAAAAATCATTATTGATCGTTTTTTTTTTATATGTAATAATATCTAAAATTATATGGCTCTACTACATTATTGTGAAACATATTCTATTAAATATATCTCTTCTAACACTTGTTAGTTTAATATTTTGCACATGAATTTTTCAACCCAAAATTTTCCTAGTAGGCTGGACAACTACGGTCATTTAATGGTTATCGAAAGGTTTGAAATATTTCCGTCTCTTTTCAAAGGTATACTGTTTGAGTGAAAATAGAGACGGATGGGGGTGTCGTTTACTCGAGAGAAAAGCCCCAGTAATGGCTAATGTATGTTTATCTCGTTCATATGTAGGGGTATGTGGGGGATGCGAGAGGGATGGTTAGTATGTGGAAAACATGTGTGCCAGAAGACGCTACTCGACGCTAGACGGCGTGAAAAGCGAGGGCGGTAGAACCCTCTCGGAGGTTCGTTACTGCATCTGTAACTGTATCAGTTTCGATGTTGGTTTTTGTTACATTTTCGTCTTAAAATTGCAATAAATACTATGTTTATTACAGCAAAGTATTATAATATAAAGATTTTTCTTAAAAATATATAACTTAAGTGTATATATTTTTTTGTTTTCTATTATTTAAATATGTAGGTGTATGCGATGGTGTTGTTTATTACTATTTATTATTCTATATCAATATTTATTATTTATAAAAATAACGTAGATACTTGTTATTAAAATGTATATTTATTTAGTGCCTCTTTTTGTGTTCCTTTGTAATCTTTTAAGCACTTCGACTATTATCACATGTATTTATATCTTAAAAATATGCAAATACGTTCCAACCGTAACGTGTACAGTTAGATAAAATCCTAAATAATACATTATTTTCAGGACAAGACCCTATAGACATATAGGTTAAATAGATTACAGTAAGAGGAGAGTATAAAAAATAGTCACTAAGCCCTCTAGGTACCTACGTACCTACATATATGTATATTCAAAAAGAAAACGTTAGAATAGTAAAAACTTATGATTGAATGTCGCGACAAATATTTTTTGTCTTGACAGATGTGCAACGGGATATACAAAATTTGAAGACGATACATGAAACGTTGTCGCTAGAAAGTATCGAATTTGAATGTTTTTTTTACAATTTCCTTTCATTAGTAAAGGTTTCCGATATATTTTGAAAATACAGTTATGTAAATGAGAAAAAAATATTGTATTTTTTTTTTATTATTACATTCCTTAATACTAGGTTCCCTCTGTCTACCTTGCTACTTAAGGGATTCATAGTGTTGTAAAATGTGAAAGAAATATTTCTTTCACATTTTACAACACTATGAATTAATGAATTTAATGTTAATAACCTGTTATACTTTATTACATTGTTTTAACACACTAAAGAAAAAAGAAAAATTTATTAATTTTTAAAAATTTTAATGTAGCGGGACTAGAAAAGAAATATATGTAGGTACACTGAACCTACGACCTACGAGATTAAGTCCCTAACAAACTAGTTATAATAGATGACTGTATAGATGTTTTGGATATCAAAAAGTAGATAAAAATTCAATACACTTTAGTAAAAACCAGAACAAAATCGATTTTCCGTAGATAATAAATATATAAGATAAATCGTTATCAAAATATTTTCTGACTTCCTTCTTGCGACGCATCTAATCTATTAGGAAGATTTATAATTTCAAGATTAGTTATCATTTTAGCTATAGTCTTATGAATTTAATATTTATAAGCGAAGTGATTATATTTTTCTAAATTATAGAAAAAAAAATCTATCTATAAAAAACGTTTGCTTTTCCTATTATATTAAACTTTGAATCTAACATCATCGATCTACTTAAGACGATAAGAGTATTATTACTTTTTAAACGAATATATTCCTTTGTATGGGACTTAAGTCTCAAATTTATGAAAAATTTTATTATTTATATTACGACACCTTTCCCAAAAACTAATCGCACTAAACCACAAGTGATATGTCCTATAGACACTTTCATTTTTATTTAAAGTCGGTAAAGAACTTATACTGATATGTAACGGTAAAAGCATGTATCCTTGTCCCTACACCCCGATTAGAAAGGCTACAATCTTAAAATAGACTGAAACTTACGCAAGCCCCATTTCAAGGACGCACATGTGTCCGACAGAAACTAATGTCACATATTCCTGTTACGATATATTCCCTTTCACGTTCCTTCTTTTTCTATGCTTATACTAGGGAAGACTAAATATTAAGAGATAGTAATGAAAAAAAGTATTATATTAAGAAAATATTAGGTGTTTAAGATGCATGGTTGAGTGCAAAACACGCAATGGCTCCGATATTTGGCGGAAAATTGAGAACGGAGTGTTATAACACTAGTCTCCCTTTGTCTTTGCTTTGCTGTGTGCAGGATACAGCGTGACGTAAAAAAATTTATGTTTCAATAGCTATTTCAATATAAAATGGCACTTAGATATTTTTTTATTAGTTTATATATAAACTATTGTTTTTGTACCTTTATTTATAATTGATCATTGGATGATAAGTATGAATAGATTGAAATTTTCTGTTTGCTTGAAGGTAGACCTTCTAGAGTCAGTCAGTTAGTCTTAAAATTCTATAAAAACCACCCCCCGTATTCAGGTACAGATGGGCAATAAAGGTGCAAAAATAAACACTTATTTAATAATAATATAGTTTGGTCTATGACAAAAATAAATCGAAATCTTTAGGGTGGGTCGCCTTTAGTGGTAAAATTAGAACGGTCATAATTCGAAGGACTGCGGCCGTTTTATGTTAGTATGAAGATAATATAACACAAGCTGGGATTTTATTTTAGTAAAGATCCCTGTAAACTTCATAGAGAGGAAAGTCTTTTTAGTAATTGTTAAAATTAAAAATATAATTGTAAAGATGGGAACAGTGCCGGTTTTATCGCTACCGGCGCCTTGGGCGAAGTTTTTTCGGCGCCCCCTAACTACAATTCAATAACATACAAAAAATGTACAACAAAATAACCATCTATTTAAAAAAAAAAAATAATGAAAAAAACTAATAAAATTTCACTTCTTCTAGCCTTTCTATCTGTGAACTCTTTTATTAGGCATTCAAAGTCTATGTTTTCTGCAATTTTAATCTGTAATCAAAGTCGACGATCACTTTGTTTTTTTTTTTTTAGATCTTAGACCATTTTAAAAGGGCATCAAGTCCGCTAAGCCGCACTGGGCATCAAAGTCGACGATCACTTTATTTTTATTTTTTTAGATCTTAGACCATTTCAAAGGGCATCAAGTCCGCTAAGCCGCACCGGGCAGCAAATACCCTAGCTACGCCACTGCAGCGAGGAGACATCTTTGCGCAAAACGCCCTAAACGGGCCTCTACGGCGCCCTTTTTATCCGGCGCCCCTGGGCGGTCGCCCAGCCTCGCCCTACTAACGCCGCTACTGGATGGGAACCTGGGAACAACACTCCATTTCCATTTTCGTTCCCGACTGTCCACAGAATTCTGAAGGCATTGCTTGCTAAGTGGGAATTGAACCGACACCCAATGATTCTTTAGCCATGACTGGCGTATCCTATTCCTATGATCTTAGGCCTATATATAAACGCATCACAATAGATGCTCCTCGCCTACGACTTGTCTAATCATAGAGAAATACATCTTAAAATATAAAGGGGTGGACACAATTTTATATCGTTTTATGGAATTCTTTATTAATTTTTTAAAAAAATTATGAAATTTTATAATATACCATATTTTCCATAAAAACCTTTCTTTGAATTAGCTTTTGGTGTTTGTAAGTATTATTTATATCTTTTGTGCTATTTGTTTTCGTTTGCACTAGTCTAAAACCTATCTTTGGATCGTTATATTAAACTTCACGAGGGAAAGGAGTGTTAAGACATTCCCCACTACATATAATTTTACTCTGTAATATTAAGATATT
>DWNA01002081.1:0-12678 GCA_018249835.1 Heliconius besckei
ATTAGATTAAAATTATGTTTTTTAACATTTGGTAAAGCAAACTCGATGCATTTCGTTTTTTTAGCATTTAACATTAGATTATTAACATCAAACCAACGAAGAATATGCGATAATGCACTATTCACTTTATTTATTTCTGTCAACTTTAAATATTAAAGAGGTATCATCTGCGAAAAGTACAATATCACATATGTTCTGCACATAAAAAGGCAGATCGTTAATATAAAGAAGAAATAAGAGTGGATATAGATCCTTGTGGAACGCCCATCTTTAGAGGAGATCCAGATGATTTTACATTATTCATACTAACCTTCTGGACTCGTCGGTTAATGTTAATTGTTTGAGATTTTAATAATCTACTATCAAGATCTATCTCAAGAGTTGAGGGTGGTTTATATACAGCAGTTATGCATAGATACCAATAACGTAAACACTTACTACTACAAAAATACTACTAAAGGTTAAACAATTTTGAACTTTATGGCCAATACCTGCGACTCGATTTCGGAATGAGGCATGTGCCACGGTGTCAATTTGGTAAATTTATGAGTGTGTGCGTCGTCTAGAGTATAGCCTTTAGACTTCCCCGATTTATAAACTATCTAATCTAACACACAAAGAATTTTTCAATTTGAGCCAGTATTTTCCGAGTTTAGTGTGTTTAACTAAACAAATATTTAGATTTATGATAATAGTATGTATAGATTTGTTGGTTCTGAGTTTGATTCCGAATGGATTGATTTATCATTGTCTATCGTCTAATGTATATAAAGTACTGCTTAAATAGACCACTTAATTTGCCATGTGAGTGTGAGAGTGTGAGTGAGTGGGGTAACTCAACACCGTATTTAATATCTATCAGGACAAACGAAAATAATTTTTGAAGACCTTCATTCTCCCGAGGTTCAGATGCTGTCTCACTGTGTCACATTTGTATAACAAAATGTAAAATATTTTGCCATCTCATTCAAAATTTTAACCTACACCACTTTTAGTCAATGCAACTGTATGTCAAAATACATATACATATCTACATTCCGATCGACCCTGCTGTAGATGGCTGGGCACATTTAATTTAAGAATATTTACTTACTTTTGATTGTTATTTTCCGGACGCGACAACAATGCTCAAAAATTCATAAAGTATACATACAGGACGGCGTTAACTTTTCGACCGTATTGAAAATTTATTTAAAACAAAGTTAAATACTTATAATTTTCTTTTCACAGTTCCACCGCCACTACCACCACTAGCACAACCACAACCACAACTACAACTACAATCAGAGAAACCAGCTCTACGACCACGATCAGACAGCACTGGGGCCCATCGTGTTGTAGTGCCGCGTTCGCGCCCCCATCCTCATCCCCATGGGCCCCATGGTGGACCCCATGCGCCGCATGGTGGCCAACCCCAAGGTGGTCCTCATAGTGGGCCCCACGGTGGTCACGCTGGTGAGAGGCATGGGCCCCATCATGAACAGACTCTTGTTAAGGTTAGTTGTTTTTATTTGATGGCAGCTTAAATCATTTTTTGTTGTAATTATAAATCGTTATGATAAGTTATGGTAATTTTATTGTCCCCATTGTGTTTTTTATTTTGATATGTATGTAGTAGGTTAAGGATCGAAGTTATAGACTTCAATGCTGGACGTGAACTAGTCCATTATAAATTTATAATCATTGCAATGTTTGTTGAAGAACTTTTAGTTTTAAATAATATAAGTTTATTTAAACAATGACAAGTATTAAGTTAGATTATTATTTTAAATTAAAATTACTGCTGGTACCTTAGACTATGTGCTTATCGGACATCAACTTTTATTTTTAATTCCAAATCCAAATTAAAATAATTAAATGCTATCCTTTTATGTATTTGCGATCAAAAATGGTAGTTTATCTGAATAGACTTAAAATTGGCAATGATGTAATAATTTAAATAACTTAAAAAAAAGCAGATTGACCTTATATTTGTAGTGGTAGCTTTGTCTTCATCAAAAATGTTATGACTATGTCGCGGACTATAAATATTTTTTGTTTTGCTGTTAATTTTCAAATGATTAATAAACAAGTGCTCGTTTTTAAAATGTGTTTTTAATAAATACGAAATAAACTTATCTTTTAACTACTCTTTATTTTCTCTTATAAAATATATTATTATATTTTTTTAGGTCTTACCAACACAGCTTCTAGAAGAACCAGTGGAACCTCCCAGAAGGAGAGATAGGAGAACGGATGCTGTAAGTGTTATTTTTATTGGTACACATATCTACGTACTTAATATCTAAAAATAAAAAAATCGCTTCATGCTATATTTTTTGTTATCAGAGAGAGGAAATGAAAATGATTCATACCCACGAATTTGAATCGGCCACTGTCGCACCAACAATTAAACGCTGGCCCACTGCGACGATAACCTTTAAAATAATGTGTATTCAAATAAGCTTTAGAATTTTTTTAAATAAAGTTAAAAAATGTAATCTCTAGGCACGAGACAAAGAGGATCGCCGTCGTCGTCGCTCCCGTTCCTGGGAGAGACGCGCGCGTCCCCGACGTCCGCGGGAACCCGAACACGACAGACGGTACGCCAGGTATATGTACGGAATTGCTTTTACTAACTTGTTTTCATTGGCCCCATTAAACCTATAAACTCCATTGACTCCACTGACTCTTACAAGATTGTCAAATTTAAAAAATACTGGTCAGGTACATGTATGGGGTTGCTTTACTAATTTATTGTCTTTGTCTTCATGGTCAGGTTATATATGTATTAGATTTACCTAATAACCTTTATCATTGTCTCCATTATACTTACCTCATTAGACTTATGATACTGATCAGGTATATGAAGGTGTCTATTTTACTAACAAATTTACCTCATTGTACCTACTGATCTTTTTAAAATTGTGGCTAATATGCACTGCCTGTAAAAGAGACTAACATTTCTTTATTTATTTAGACCTGAACAGACTGTTAACCCCCGATACCAATGAATTATTATAGTAAAACTATTGTACTTTTGTTTTTAGGCCTGAGTACGACTAGTTTTATTGCCGCCATTCAACGAATTAAATCATTTGAACCTATAAACTGTTTTAAAATTATTGACACTATCTAACTGACACTGATCTTTCATTCAAAGTTATTGTCATTATGCCCATTGTCCCCATTACCAACACTTTTTATTGTCATTTACATAAATGTGGGTTTATTATATTATATAATTATAAAATTCTATGTTTCAAAAGTTACTGTTAGCGTAATTTATATTAATAGGTGTCACTGTAATTACGAGGATGTCATTTGATATTGTTTCCATTACCGATTGTATTAAGTGGCGGTAGTGTGCTGCGTCTTTTCCGATGGATTTCCAATAAAAACACAAATGACACTGTTATTAGAATTAGTATTTAAATATTGTAACTGTGAGTGTGTTGAATTGTGTAGAACAAGAGAAATTCAAGTCAACTCAGCTCAAAGTACTCAACGCCGTGCATTGACTTGCCAGAGCAGAGAAATAAAAATATTTTTTTCCCAAATGGAAAATAAATCCAAAATTAACAATTTTACAGTCAAACACTAGCATATTGGACCACAAAGTAACTAATGATAAATAATAATAATATAATACATTTCCTAGTTTATTACTTAATGAAAATAAAACAATCTTATGTAACGTAACGTGGGGGAATTGTCAACAAATTTACGTTAGTAATACTCAAACGCCAATATATTACATTAAGTAATTAATATTTTATTAAAATACTATCGACACGCTGGCGGCCTCGCCCGCTGCTTGCACTACATAGTTGTTTATTTTCTCACTTGAATTACTTTCGTGATCTAACAACATTATTATTATAAAGACAATATATTACATTACATTGATAATTACATTGATAACTAAAGTTTCAGCCAATTCAATAAAACTTTTTGTTGCAAAATTGACGTATCGTATCGGTTAAATTATTTCTGAAAGAGATGAGCGTGCACAAACGCACGGACTAAAACTTACTAATAATTATTTTGGGTTCGACTACATTAATTAATGCCACAATAGTAGATTTTCTCATATATCTTCCATGTACAAACGTGGTGGGCTACAGTTTCATTGTACATATAGATTTATATTTTATCTACACATATGTATATTTCCAGACGCCCGCCATCCCGGTCGCCGTCGCCTCGCGGCCGCTACCGTAACCGCAGCCCGCCCAACGTTACTGAAAGACACACCAGTAGATCTAGGTTAGATGTGTATTTTTTTACTCTGTATCCCGCACGTAGCGGGGTAGCACGTAGAGGGAACCTTGGAACTGTGAAACCTAGTGATACGACACTCCGTTCCGGTCCCTACTTTCTGCCAAATTATGAAGGCATTACGTGTTTAGAACTTAACGTCGCGCTTTGCTTCGTTACCAGAGCAAAGAAATGTTATTCTTAAATATTTTATTTGAACCCACAACCATCACATTTACAGTCACACGCTTACGCCACAACGCGTTACCATGTGTGTGCGTGAGGCTAAAAATAAAGAGTTTTCTTGTTTATGTTGTATCAGTTTAATAAAATCGTAGGCGTTTTTTAAAATTAATTATCATTATATTCTTCTCACAGATCAAGATCACCAGGCATCCTTCGCGAACGTGAATTAGAAAGAGAGAGAGAAAGAGTGAGAATGCCCCGCGAATTAGAGAGAGACAGGATGTCCCGCGACAGAGAGCACAGAGATAGGATCTCCCGCTCTAGAGATAGAGATCGGTGAGTGGATATTTTCTTATTATACTTTATACTTTAATTTATTGTGAGAATGCCTTTGTGAGTGAGAAATAGACGAGAAGTTATAGTAAAAAAAATATATATATATTTTATTATATAGGGGATAGGCAGAGGAAATTAATGTTAAGCCACTCCGTTCCCTAAACACTGTCCCAATTCGAAAGATATTGCGTTGAAAGCGGCGGAGCTCAAAGCGGCACTTTTTACTAGTTTGAAAATGTTCCTTCCCCTGAATAGGACTCATGCTCACAACCGTCGTGTTTATAGTTAGTTAGTTACACGCTTGTGCCACGACGTCATTTCAAAAATATGTTATTTTTTTTATATTTTTCTTCATTGCAGGTCGCGCGACAGGTCACGCGACCGGTCTTTGTCTCCGCACGAGACGAGACTGGACCATGGTGATATGTATAAGAGAAGATGTCGAGATTTTGATAGTATGTATATGATGTATTTATACTATTTTTATATAAGTTATTGGAATATAGATATTTGGCCTACATTTTATTCTGGATGATTGTCAGGTGAAAGCCGGTTTTGGAGCAATTAATGATTATTGTAATAGTTGAACTGGTTTTTTTAGTTAATTTTTT
This sequence comes from Heliconius besckei, assembly GCA_018249835.1. NCBI lineage: Eukaryota > Metazoa > Arthropoda > Insecta > Lepidoptera > Nymphalidae > Heliconius > Heliconius besckei. The sequence goes on from DWNA01002081.1 coordinate 5,373, forward strand.
CATTATTAATAATATGTTGTAAGATAGGGGAAGAATAGAATGGTTAAACATGTACATATTGTTTTTTTTTTCTGTATTTAAATAATGCAAAGGAAACTGCAGTTGTTACAATAATATACTTTAATATTGTAAATTCAAATACCAATAGTAATAAGGACTTGCAACCCAGGTGTAGGGCCCTCAGGGGCCCCTTTACAAAAAACTAAAAGTCGCCTTCAGTTTATAGTAATCATTTTATCTCAGGTGAACACAAAACTCGGCACCCATATGGAACTCCCATTCTCTTGTCGAGAATGACGCATTACCTTTCACTTAGCCTTTACCTTGCACATTTATGTTTTTTTTATGAGATCTAACAATATTGTTATATTTTTGATCTATGTTACGTACTTATATCTTTATATGGAGCTAGGCAAATAAAACAAACACTAAATAGTAAGGAAAGTTTAACAAAATACAATAGTGAAATCAGCATTTCATTGGTAAAAACGTTTCTGTGATTAGTGTGTACAAATATACAGACAAAGAGACAAACATAACAATTTAAAATATCATTTATTCGATTAGTTTGATAAATGCCTCCAATAACAATTCTTGTGGATCTTACTGGTACAGACGCCGAAGATCATATATAAGTTCCATTTGTAGAGACTAATAATAATATTGTTTCTGTTCCTCAGTGAAGGGCTACTGCATGCGCGGCGACATGTGCGAGTGGGACCACGGCGCGGATCCCGTGGTCCTGGAGGACGCGGCGCTCAGCCGCGTACTGGCGCCGCACCTGCCGCCCGCGCACCTGCCCCCACCTCTGCCTCTGCCCGTGCCCGTGCCCGGTGAGTACCTCCTCTACCCCACATGTAACCCTATGCAGTGGTGTAGCTAGGGTATTTGCTGCCCGGTGCGGCTTGAGGGACTTGATGCCCCTTTCCTTTTGATGAGTTCTAAAAAAAAAAAAAGGTAAACGTCGACGTTGACTTCTAAAAAAAACGTGATCGTGAACGTTAAGTTCTAAAAAAACAAAGTGATCGTCGACGTTGACTTCTAAAAAAACGTGATCGTGGACGTTAAGTTCTAAAAAAACAAAGTGATCGTCAACATTGACTTCTAAAAAAAAAAACGTAATCGTCGACGTTGACTTCTAAAAAAACGTGATCGTGGACGTTAAGTTCTAAAAAACAAAGTGATCGTCGACTTTGATGCCCCTTTCCTTTTGATGCCCGGTGCGGCTCAGAGGACTTGATGAAGGTAAAACACACTAATCGTCGACTTTGATGCCCGGTGCGACCGCCCCGCTCGCACCCCCCTAGCTACGCCACTGACCCTATGTGTACCATAGCATCTGCCTGTACTCTTTTCGGTGTATAGATGTTAACCCTTGATGAAAACAGAAAGGTCTTATAAGTTTGATGTGTTCATCTGTATGTCTCTCTATGGCATCGTAGCTATTAAACGGATGAACCAATTTTAATATCGTTTTTTTTGTATGGCAGGTGACTTAATTGAGAGTATTCTTAACAATGATTTATGGAAATATGTAAAATAAAATAGACAGGTCTTTGATGATTATCTGTTTTTTTTTAACAGTTAATTGATTAATTGTTTACTAAAATTGTAAATTTAGTCACTTATCTTTTTAATTTAGTTTCTATATTTTTCAAATATTATTTCATAAATTTTACACCCCAGAATACAACCCAGCAGCCCCGGACATATGGAGTGGGGCGGTGGTCGGGGGTTTTGGTCCCGGGATGCCACATTTGCCACCTCACCACATGACGCCAAGAGAACTGGTGCCTATACCTAGGTAAAAAGTACATTTTTATTATTAGAATATTTAGTTTATAATATTATAAAAATATTATGTTATTTCTCTAAAAATACTCGTCTGTATTGTGAAAACAATAATTTTTATAAAAATTATAACATTTACTCTCTTTACTGTATAAATTTGCTTCAATAGTGATCAAAATAAATTTCGACTTTCTTCCAAACAGAGTACGCCACGACCCTCCGGCCGGCGCGACGATGCCTCCCGTACCCCGCCACCCGCCCCCTATGAAGAAAAACTTTGATTATAATAGACTTGGTCAGTATTTATATTGTATTGTAAGATAGTAAACTTGGTTGTGAGATCGATTTCTACTTAGTGATATTGTTTTGCGTTTTGGTAAGAAAAATTGAGAACTAGAGTTTTGTCAGTCTCATTATGTCATGAATTTGGGTGGAAATTATATATTATTTAGTGTGTTAACACTAGGTATTCTCTATCTTCATTGTTGTATGGGGGTAGTACTAAATAAATCCATAGCTATAATATTAATATTATTTTGGTGGTTAAAAAATGCTTCTGGATTAAATATTTTTTATGTATCCATTTTCAATCCCAATTCCGTCACTCACATACTAGATACGTAAAAATAAAAAACGTACTTCCCATTTAAGGGCACATTTCGCAATGTGCCCTTAAGCTCCTCTTAAGGGCACATTGAATCCACATGTATACATACTGTCAAGCATATGTTTAATACTAGTGATCCAATCGCAGCTTGGCCTGCTGAAACTTTATGATATATAATAGTCAAATTATTTAAAATGTTTAAGTAAATTGTAGCCTCTGTGTTATTCTGATGTATAAGTCATATTACAAGTTTCATCTAAATCCGTTCAGCAGTTTTAGTAATTCAAATAAACATTCATACTCACAAACTTTCACATTTATAATATTAAATATTATAATATTTAATTTAATTGTAGTATTTTTATATAATGTTTTTATTTGCAGGCATTTCAAAACCACCTCTACCGGCCAACGCCGCGAATTGTTCACTTGAAGTGAAGAAAGTACCACGTGGCCTCAACGATATAACGCATTTGAACAATCATTTTAGCAAATTTGGAAAAATTGTTAATATACAGGTAATTTTTGAAGAGGGGAACGAGGAGGTTTTTTTCAGTCTACCCGGTTATCTGCGGGAGATTTATGTTCGAATCCTATTTGTTAATAAATATATTATTTACAATAGATTAATATTGATAAATAACATTAAAATTTATCAATCTAATGTATTTACAAATAATTATGTGCTATTAATTTAAATGATAATAGTTTGTTAATTACCTAAGCTTAGTTTAGTCAATTTATAAAAAATATGTGAGATCTTATATTATAATTAATTAATCACAGTTCATTAACTAATTCCAATTAATTATTCGTTGTGTTCCCCCCAGGTTTGCTACGAGGGTGATCCCGAAGCTGCGTTAATAACGTTCTCCAATCCGACAGAAGCTAACGTCGCGTACAAGAGCACTGAGGCGGTGCTCAATAATAGATTTATTAAAGTGTTTTGGCATAATCCTGAGGTGAATTGTGTTATTATTTATTTTTTTATTTTGCAACTGTAGACGGAGCAAGTTATAGGTTCGATTCGTACTTAGGGGAATGAATTATTTAATATATATATATCTTCATTACCGTACTCTGGTAACGAGGTAAAGCTTGGTGTTGAGTTCCTCCGCTTAATACGCATTGCCTCTAGAAATTCGGCAGAAAGTGGGGAACGGAAGTGTTATAATAGGAATGGATATACTGGACTTAACACAAGGTTTCCAGATTTCCTTGCCTACTTTACTATTAGCGGGATAAAGTATTAAGCTAAATAATATGTTAGAACCAAATTCGTTTACAGAATAAACAAGAAAACATGGCGCCAGGTGGTCAACAACCTAACAAACAGATGGACAGGCAGAACTCCCATCCAATATCACACAACAAGGTTCTTATCAACAGAGATAACATCAAGGCCACTGCTGATAACAAGATTACTGCTGAGAAGGTAATATATTATGTAGCTAACGACCCATGCGCGGCTTCGCCCGCTTAAATTTAAACTTTAAAAGATTTTTTTTATTTAAGAATACTTAAGTTAAAAAGTAAAGGGAATCATAGTGTCTAATCACTCCACCCATCTATTATAGCAAGCAAAGGAAGCAGCGAATGCGAACGGACAAACACACAAAAAGGAAATAAAGTGTCAAGACAAAAGTAAAATAGTAGTGGAAATGCACAAACGGGCTCAAGAGCTATTACAAACGCAGTTGCAGCAGCAAAGATTGTTGATAGATCGTTTGGAAACCGGTAAGATATAATAATTATATTAATTTATATAAAAAATATGTATGGCATCGGGTTCCGCCACTCGACGGCCAATGTCTCGAAAAGTGGGGAGAGGAACTGAAGACAGAAATTTGGTTCGCTTTAGCTGATATATGTGGGATGCAGTGTGAAGTTAAAAAAATGAAAAATATTAGCTACTCATTGTGTATATATAGTGAGAGTGAATGGGTTACATCGACACGATTAATGTGATATATAAGGCTATGTATCACATTAATTAAATAGCAAGTCATAATAAATCAAATCAGCTTCATCAAAGAGAACCTAATGTTAAGACACTCTGTTCCCCACTTTCCGCAATTCTGGAGACATTCCGTGTTGAGCGGCGAAACTCAACGCCGCGTTTTTGCCTCGACACCAGAGCGAAGAAATGGAAATATACATTTAAATAACTATTTCATTTCCTCGAGTGCGGATCGAACCCACAACTAGAGTATAAAGTATAAACTAACTAGACGCTATTACAGTCACACTTACCTATACTGCTAGATACAGTAGCCCTCGTTTTAAAATGGACTATCTAATACAAAAAGAATCTTTCAATCCAACCAGCTTAATAACATTAGTATATGTAATATTAAATGTTTCTCTAAAGGCAACGTTTCGGAACAACAAAAACCAATTTTAATGGAGGCTGTGAACGCGGCGCAAGAAGGCATAGAAAAATTAAGAAAAGAACTTGTTGCCTACAACGCCATGTTGCGACAGATGCAGGTAATTATTTTTTTATTAAGTTCACCCAGTAGTTTTCTCCTCGATAGTAGGATAGGTATTTAGAAGGAACCCAGTGGTGAAACACTTCGTTCCCTCCGCATCGTATAGTTTTTGCATGTTGTGTGACGAAACTTAACGCCGCGCTTCGTTTTGTTAGCCGAGTGGCGCAATGAAAATAATTCATGGGAATCGGACCCACAACCGACTTAAGACAAATTGAACTGTTGAATACAAACAGATTTTTTTTATTATAATGTAGTTTTAGTATTTAATTATTAAAAAAAACTGATTATGATTATTATTTTCTTTAGTTATATTTGAATGTAAAAAAAATCTTTAGCAAAAAATATATCTTAATTTAATAATAAATATATATAAAATAAAAAAGTATAAACAAACAACCACATGTAAATTCAATTTATCAATATCAAAATAATAATTATGTATAAAAAACAGGACGACAACGTGTCTCGATCGATGTCGCGTCTACACCTAGATCAGGTACCGAGAGTTGCGTGCGCATGCGCCTGCACACATGCACATGTTCATACATGCCCATTATTAACATATGTATATTACTCACGCCATGCACATTTTGTGGGATTGTGTAATTTATATGGGCGCAACATGATCATTTTCGGTAATAGATGTCGTAACATGTATATTTTTAATTGATGTCGAAACTTTTTAACGAATTGATCATTAAAAATATAAGTGAATGAATGGTTAAAAAAATTTAAAGGTGCAACAGTGAAAAATGTAAGTCATAACTTAGTAGATAACAAATGGTGGTATTAAGAACAGTGGATATAGCGATTGAGACATTTATATTTATAATGGTATGTATTATAATATGGTAAGAAAAAAGTAATATAGTGTATGATAAAAGGGAAGTGGACGGTTATCCACCGAAAACTTAGTATCGATGATAATGGAGGAAAGATGAAGAGGTTGATGAAAATGGACGACGCGAAACTACTTTCTGGACTGAACAAAGGATGTTCAAAGTTAACTTCGTTCATATGAAGATTTTTTTTTATGTTGGGAATTTAGGAATATATTCATTTATAGTAACATTTCTGAGACGAGACTATTCTAGGAGTATTATGACATGCATGTCGATTTCACATGTCATTTATTAGAATATAAATTGTATATCGGATTTCATGCGCATGATTCACGTGTCATTCGATTGATTGACTGGACTGGACTTTAGTAGTTATTTTTTTGTTTTAAGTCTGTTTTCATGTGATGTATGATGTAATATTTCCATGAGGCATGTCGCTATAAACTTTTCTTTCGTCTTTATTTTTGAAATTTTGTTTGTCTTTGTTTGTCGCTTCAAATAACTCATATACTCATATTTAGTATAAGATTATCTACTTACCTATAATCAGTAAAATGATTAAATTATATTTAGATCCTTTAATGTAGAAAAAAGTCCTATTTCATTTATAAAAAAAAAATTTTCGGCGTCCGCGCATGCGCAACAGCAACGATCGTTTAAAATATTTAAATCACAAGCTTTAACAACATCTTTTAAATTTATTCATATAATGAATATAAATTATGATTATTGTATACATATATTCATAAATAATACGGGTAGCGGTATGTACTAGCTTATACTTAGTATATAATGTTGTAAAATTAAAATATATTAGTATAATTTAGTTACAGTTAGTTAATTTAGTTATAATTTAGTCAGTTACAGTTTACAGTAGTATAATTTGCGATGGTCACAGGTTGAAATCGATTGCATAAAAGGTAGGTAATCGAAACTTAAAATAATGTGTAGACTTAAAACCTATGTTTTGTGAGTGCCAGATGTTATATAAAGAAAAATAGCAGCGTTTTACCTGAAATAAAACGTTTATTAATTTACTTACCTTATTCGAAGCTTATTAAATGAGATAGGCACTACGTTTTCCGCCTATACTTCCTTCTTAGGCTACGCCTTTTTCCCCTGCCGTCACTTCCACTTGGCAGCCCCGGCACATTTTGACAGCCGTGTGTAAAAATATTCATTGCGTTTTAGTAAACACCAGGCAGCGAATAATCGCAAGCTTCGAATAAGGTAAGTAGATTAATAAACGTTTTATTTCAGGTAAAACGCTGCTATTAATTTGACTGTCCCTTATTCGAAGCTTATGAAATGAGACATGTTTGTTATCGCCTGGTGGAAGTGACGAATGCCAATGTGATAGCAGTATAGATCACTTGAATGAAGACTGTAATACAAGATCTACTCTTGTATTGTATATGTTCTTTCAGCTAGTATAGGTATATTAAATGCAATATAAACTAGAAAATGTCATAAGGCGTATTCTAACAAATCTACTTTTAAATGAATCACAATCATTGAACTCTTACTTTAGAGTGAAAGCAAATTTTATAAGAAATAAAATAAAAAGAAAA
>DWNA01002082.1:0-12677 GCA_018249835.1 Heliconius besckei
TCTGATACCTCACTGGAACAAGCGGCTTTAATACCAAATTTTACTCTCTTTTAAGGCTATTACTTCTTAGGATTTAACTATAAATGTATAGTTTCCAGATTTTTTCCTAAACTTGTACTACCTGTAGATGTTAGCTGCTAAAGTTTATAATTCTAGATCAACCGGATATACCCTATTCATTTTTATTCCCTTTATAGTGTCCAAATACTCGTTGTTTGCGATATACCTAAATGGCTATATGTTTTTTTAAAATAAATATAGAAATACGATTTTTTTCAGAAAATCAAGGGACCGTAGATCTGAGTAGGTATATGGTTTGAATTTCAACTCGATATCTCCAAACGTTTCTAAGATAAAAGCTCTTGACAGACAGATGGACGAACCACAAAGTTATCTTCACGGATTCCTTTTTTCCTTAAATGGTACGGTACCCAAAAATAATTGAAAATGAACCGACAACCATCGCTTACCACACACGAAACCACAACGCCGTAAGGTACTTTAAATAATATTATTTGTTTAGAATACCTTATTTGATTCTATCGTCCTTTAATGTTTAATCTTTTACATGGTGTCAATTTACGGCCATCTGTTCCTCAGGTGTTATTTTGAAATATAATATTAATATTTTTGTAATGTTTCTTAGTATTATCATAGCTATGTCATTGTTTGGTCCATATTGAGTGTCGGTGGTCGCACGTTCAATATTTTAGTATCTGATAGACATAAGTTTTATAGCACTTTCACCCTTACCAGGGTTAGTAGCCCTGACTAGTACACGTACAACGAAAATACGTTATTTCCCCAATTAGAAATCGAACCTGCAACCGTCGTTCAGTAAAAAAGCTCATTCTCACTGCGCTTTCGTATACGTATAGATATGTCGTATATTGTTTCTTAGAAATGCCTTCACTAACGCTAACGCGACGCTGATTGCCGTGAACTATAAATTTTGAACTTGGGCCCTTTACGCCGCGTGGTACAGTCGATTGTTTTGTTTACATTGAGCGTAGGTTCAAATCGAGTGGTGAATTTGTGCATTTAAGTATGCACTTTTTGGTGAAATTGGAACTTATTAAGATCATTGTGACAGATAATTTACTGTTGTTGTTGTTGTTGATCCGAGCGTGCTAGGAGAGTGTGATTCCTATTTTCCGACGAATTCTTGACATTACAAATAGGATTCCAATATAATTTTTATATAAATTTAGGCCGACATAGCTTATTAATATTCCTTCTGCTTTTTTACTTTCTTTTACTTGTGTCTATTTATTTTACTTCACGCTAGATCCCGCATATAGCACAGTAGTCAAAGGGAACCTAGTGCTAAAAGAGAGTCATACAATAGAAAATAGCATTACAGTAAATCGAACTCACGATATTCGTCATAAAATTCAAAGAATTAAAGTTAATATCGACAAAGCAACCTGATACATTTGCAGTTCGTATTGTAGGTACGCGAAAGCTACGATACGTTTCTCAGAATATTAAATAACTCATAGCTTATTAGGGAGTGGACATTTTTTTATAGTATTTTAACTATTTTTTATTTTTAAATTAAGGTTGACATTGACCGTGGCCGCACTGAATTTAGCTGCAGCCGCATATTTAATTTTAAGATTTTTTATACTTTTAATCCTCAGAAAACCTAACTTCAGGGCGGCTTTACTGAAAAGAGAACCTAGTGTTAAGAACTATTAGACACTATTCTTAATTTCCCGGCCAATTAAGACAATTTTTCTTACCACAGCGGGGTAATTTTTTTTTTGCTTACCTTTATATTATAATACCATTTTTTTTATTTTCAAATAATCAACCATCGACCTATGAACTTCACTAAGCGTGTAAAATCGTTTAGAGACGCGTTCCGCTGTGTTGTTATTAACACTCGCGAAATTATTTTTTATATGCATTTTAAATATTATTTCTTTTTTTTACAGAAGAAGAACATTACATAAAAACACATCATTTTGTGCCGACACTGTGTGCCGAGTCGCGAAACTCAACGCCGCCCTCTGATACGCATGTAGGTACCAAAATGGGGAAATAATTTTTATAATAGGTATGTCTTTGAGTGACCGTCGAACCCTTAACCATTGTGTTTACAGTTAGATGCTGCCCCATTCATTATATCACATTGGCTAAGGCGTTTAAAGGCTTTGTCGCTTATGTTGCGAATATATCGCCCGGGTAAGTCAAATGTTAGTAATTTGTGTAAAAGTATTTATTTGTAAACATATCGTAAAATTTAAGAAAGAAAATTGTACAGGAATTTTTATAAAATTTTACCTGTCATGTTGTGTTGAATAAAAAAGTTATTATAATAGCACAAATACATAATAGTGAAAACCCAATCAAAATTAAATACCAACATTAAAAAATGCAAAATAATAAATTATTTATTTTAATAATCAATTTACTTACGCAAGACTTATAAACAAAAAAGTCGACTCACCTAGCATCTAAGAATATCAACCGCATGTCCAGCGAGGCTCTGAACATGAACATGTTAGAGTGCAGCTTCAATTCCGTAACTGCGGACGGCGGCAGCGAGTGTCCCACCGCCACCAGACCTAAGGGGGCAGTCGCCTCGCCGAACCGACGAGCTCGAAGGTAACCGGAACAGTGGATTACCTTTGGAATTTGGAATTCACTTTTGAAACAATTAGCTTCACGCGTTTTCCCGCATATTTTATCACTAAATTCTCTTTGACTACTTTGTCATGCGGGAAAAAGAATGTATCTATAAAGTGACGTAGCAATAGGTACAGCGGCTGACTGAGAAAGAGATGGTTGGTGCCACAAAAGAAAGTCTCTGGTAAAGACAAAGCGTGGCGTTGAGCTCCGCCACTCAACACGCAATGCCTTGAAAACTGATCGGTGTTAGGGGAACGGAGTGTCTTAACAGTAGGTTTCCCTGTTAAATACAGGATACAAAGTAATGTTAAAAAATTGTATTCACACCATATATATACGTTATATACGTTACCACTAAGTCATTGAGGCTTTATAAATATGAAATAAGAAAATTATAATAAATTTCCATATTACACTCTCAAGTTCACTAATTAGGACTGCTGTTTGTTCACACTATTGTTAAGTGGTAAAGGGGAATTAATCAAACTATTCATTCCTCTTGAATGAAGGTAGCCTATTCGATTCTAAGCTCGAGTCTTCACTTTATATGTGAAAACTACTAAATATAGTAGTTATATAAATAAATCAGCTTCACGCTGTATTCCGCTCAAAGTAGGGTAGACAAAGAGAACCTAGTGTCCCGACGCACCCCATATCTTTCGAATCATTGCGCATTGAGTGGCGGAACTTAACGCCGTGTGCATCTATCAAAATAAGGAAATGAAAAGTAAATATAATCATTCCCCCGATCTGGCATCGAATCCACAGCCGTCGCGCTTACTATGAGGCCTCATGGTGTTAGACTCACCTTATATCCAGACGTAGTGAGCCCAGCGTTTCTTTTAGCAAGAACACATTTCATTCTTATGAAGAATGTTCTTTCACATTCTATATCGACGTTAGGGCCCCACGTGCCACCGACTGGGTACCTGTAATAAAATAGTTTATTTTCTTATTTCATACTATAAAGCGGGAAAAATTGTTTGGTTTTTTGCGCCCCTAATACACAAGGCTTTGGAAATTCGTCGGAAAGTGGGGAAAGAAAGTGTCTTAATGGGAACGGAGTGTCTTAACACTAGGTTCTCATGTTGATTCGACCTCCTGCCCATCCTGCCATGAGCTGGACCTAGCATGAAACTATCATAATTAAGAATTAAAAATTAATAGTTAGCAATTAGAAAAAAATTCGAATTAGAAAAATAATTAATAATTAGCATTCATATAAGAATATGGTTTTTTTAATGTCACTTTATCCCACACATAGCAGGGTTGCTATACACGTAACAGAGGGATTGGACAGTGAAACCTAGTATTAGAGTGTCGGTACTCAACGCCACGGCTTACCTTGTTACCAAAGCGAGGAAATGTAAAGATTAAATAGGTATTTTGAGTGGGAATCGAATTCACAACCGTTTTCAGCTGCAAAATTTACTTAGCGTTGACATGGCAGGACGCGAACTCGAACTGGAAACGTATAAGAATTTCGCCACAACTCTATAAGAACGTATAGCTTAATTAACGACAAGCGCTTGCAAAATCGCTGTCTTGTTGTTTAGTCTTGATTACAGGCGACACGAGGCCCGTTCCAACTATTATTCGTTTTCTTATTAAATATTTTGCTACCACCTATTTTGAAACGTTCATGAAACTTAGTGACAAATTGCTCCACTCTTTCCTCCTCCACTCCCCTCTATTTATAAAAAAACTAGCGACTCGACCAAGTTTATTTATTTTACCGCCTAAATTTATTTTTAAATATCTACATTAATTGTAGCCTACGTGTTATTCTGTTATTTAAGCTATATTACAGTAAAGTTTTATCAAAATCCGTTCAGTAGGGTTTGCGTGAAAGTGAAACAAACATCTATCCTCATAAACTTTCACTTACATAATATGTATTAATAAGACTTACCCAACAGACGGTGGTCCAAGGTAAGAGTGTGGATGCTGTAATCCAAGAACAGCATTCATCTCTTCATGATCAGCTTGGTGTATGTATTCGTATATTGAGTTACCCGTTAGTTCTACCTACAAATAATTATAGAATTATTTACTTATTCTATTTGGGGCCAGTCGTGGCGCAGAGGCATAAGCGTGCTACTATAAACGAGACAGGTGGTGGGTCTGATTCCCACTCGAGGAAATGAAATATTGAATATTGTCATTTCCGCGTTTTGGTAATGAGGTAAAGCGCGGTATTGATTTCTTTTTGATTGATTCAACACGCAATGACTCCAGAATTCGGCGGAAAGTGGGGAACGAAAGTGGATTAATGAGAACAGAGTGTTTTAACACTAGGTTCCTCTCTCTACTACGTACGGAATACACCGTGAAGCTAAAAAATCACTTATTCTCTACAATGCAACCTTCTCATGCTTATGGGGCTAGGCATTAGTTAATAAGATAAGTGAAGTAAAGATAAAAGGTCCATCCTTGATTCTAATCTAAAGCCTTAGTTGTTACTTACTTGACTTAACCCTAAATGTACAGAAGCCGTTTCACTAATATACATAATTTTGCCATCAGGTGCCACCACAAAGATAAAGCCGTCGAGGGTCTGGAGTAAATGAGATCCAAGTTCCCTAATGGTCAGTTCCCTTGGCTGTGGTGGTGGTGGTGCGGCTCCCCATGCGTCTCCAAGACCTGGTGATCGAGATGACGATGGGAGATTAGTATGTAGTTTTGTTAGGTAAAAAATATGTTTGAGAATACTCCTAACGCTTATCCAAATAACGGAGACTTTGTCCAATGTTTAGCAAAAGTTAAAGGCAGAAATTTGGTGAGTTAAAGAAATTTGAAAAGCGAGTTAAAAAAGAAACTTTCCTTCAGAACCCATACCATCGTGCATTGAGGGCCAAACTCAACGTCGCACTTTAAAAAGTTAAAACTTACCATCAGGAAACACTTGTCGCATCTTTAAATAGCTTGTTGTCAATCGTATAACCGACGCCTTGTCCAGCTGCGAGGTTATAGCTGAAGGTAGCGGTAGCAGCTTGGCAAGCTCCAGAAATTCAGCGTTCTCCTTCTCCCGTCTGGATCTTGCAGCGTTCTTGCTCTTCTCTTTCATGATGGCCGCGTTGAGGGAGTGCGGCCGTATTTCTTTTCTTCGAGCTGTTTACATTCAAAATAAATTTCTATCAGCTTAATAATATAATAGCATTCTCAGAACTTCAGAGTTAATTGAAATTCCCGAATTTAAAACATTGTGTGATAAGCAGCGGAGTTGAACGTCACTCTTTGTCTTTACATTATCATTAATTTATGTTTTTATTTATATGTTTCACTTTAAGTAAGAAAAAGAAGAACAGGATCATTTCAGAGGTTTATAATTTCTTTTAAAGAAAGGTAAGTAGTCATAAAAGTTCTGAGAAACTGAAAGTATAAGTATTTCAGGATAAAATCAAGTCAAGTCAATTTTATAATTTGTATTATTTTACGTACACTGTATACAAAGTAGAAAAATCTTCATCATTATTCATATAAAACTGTATGAAAAAAATATTACAAAAACATTATGCATTCAGCTGAAAAAATATGAATATTTACATAGGGCAAGACGAGGGGGAAGAAAGACGTCATTCTGAAAAAAATCCCTGATGTATAATACTTAGGGTTCCTTAGGTTGTGTAATTTGTATTGCATAGATGAAACTCTCTACTATCTGGTTTTTCTATTATTGAGAACATTGTTTTTATAGATACTGTTCACTGAGGTAGTTGTCAGTTGCAATCTTATCTTATATTTAAAAACTAGTGGTAACCGCAGGCACGATTCCGCGGACATTCCGTGATAAAAAGTGGTCTAGATGTTGCTTGACAACTCCCTCTATCTTTCTGAACTAGTCCCATAAAAGTCGGTTCAGATACCCGGATAAACAAAAATATAACAAAAAATTTTTTATTGTTTGTTTGTGTTTTGGTGGAAATGGGCGACTATTTTGGAATCATTTTTCTAAAAAGCTTACATATAATATAAGTACATACAGTCTAAGACGGAATCACCTTAGACTGTTTTCATCAAAATAGTTCTTGCGACACCCAAGTTAATAATTTAGTCATAGTTTCAATTTAAGCTGAAGAAAGGTAGGAAGAAAAACTGACAATATAAAGAATAGTACCTTTAGTACACAAAAAAAATATTGACACAATCTTTAATCTCGGTAACAGCGATTTTCTGTGTGTCAAAAATTATATTATTTAATATGAGAAAAAATAATAAAGTAGAGACGTATATTATAATGTTTGCCTACCGTTGGCCAAATAAAAAAAAAGCTATAATATGAATTTATTTACGAAACGGAACCCCACCCCAACAGAGCTTGCACCTTTAAAAATATGACGGAAAAACAACATCGCAATGAATAATTCACGCTAATACTAACAAATGAGTACACTTACTTATATTACTGCACCCTATATGTATACCTATGCAAGGAATAAATTAAACATACGGTACTCTGTACGAATTATTTGTAGGTGTATAGTTTACTAGCTTATACCTGTGACTTCGCCCGCGTGATGATGGAGAAATGACTAAAGCTCGTATTTATAAGCCGCTCTCAACTCTGATATCGAGCTTGAGATGCCGCTGCTTAAACTTTAAATATATGTAAAATAGACTCACAAAATTCGATATTTCACTCCATATACTTGTTAACCATTGGTTTATATTTAATTTTAAATTAGAAATTTCTTAGCACATATGGACTTAATTTTTTTAAATATAATCAAGAATACAAAAGAAGTTGTCAAAAACAAGGCCTAAAAATGCTCTAATCTCCACTCATCTGATTTAATTGGAAATAACCTAACCTAAGAATATATTTAGGTAGTTCCTATATTAAAAGAACAGGTAGGTACTTAAAACTCAAAAATGACTCACAAAAATCGACATCGCACTCCATGTACTTGCTAACCACTCGCCTACAGGGGTATTTCATGACACTAGGCCACTGCAGTGACACACCTCACTGCGACAGGTTCAACACTCAACTGTGGCCATTCCCAAAATGCAGGTACATACCAAGGAACAATAGTGACAATATTGAATGGACATCTTATTGTTATGCAATTATTGGATGGGGTTGCAAATTTTGGATTTTTTTGCTTTGTTTTTGAGTATAAACGATCATGGGTTCTTATTTGATAGTTAAAATTGTGATTAGTATAAGTGTGTTTGAGAGAACGTGCAAATCTCAGAAACTACAGGTCCAAATTGAAAAAAATTGTGTTGTTGGATACCAAAATCGCGGTAGAAGTCAGTCAGTCGCAGTGGGACTACATCTAACTGTAAACGCTATCGTTGTAGGTTCGATTCTCACGCAGGGGAGTTATTATTATATAAAATTTATTTTAATTTGCCCGCCCTGTTAATCAGATCGCGGCGTTAGTTTCTGTCACTTAACATACAATGTCTCGAAAATTCAGAAGTACCTACGTCACGAACGGAGTGTCTTAACACTAGTTTCCCTCTGCTTACCCTGATATGCAGGAAGAGACGCAAAGCTGCTATTTTACTGGTAAGGAAAGCGGAAGAATGCACCCCTATAGATTGAACATCTTTATCGAAGTACTATAGAAATATTGTATCAATCGTATCTGACCGTTAAGTGTCAGATATCTCTTTGTGCGGATATCTGTAGAATTGCATACATATTGATATTTCATATGTTAATGAAGTTTTTATTGACAGCTTTTCATGTGAGAGGCGTGTTCGCGCATAATTTTGTGGCTAGTGTTGTGATGTGGTTACGCTTGGGTGTAGATACGATTATTTTTAGGATTCGTACCTCAAAAGAAAACACCGGCTAAGTGCGAGTTAGGCTCGCACACTTCGGGCAAAAATTGGATATCTCGAGCTTTTTCTCAAATTCAGGCTTGTTGTGTGTGTTTTGTAAAATTTTGCTATAATTTATATTGAGCGGGCGAAGCCGTGTTCGGTTCGATCCTATTACAACCAACTATTAAACTATAGGGTAATAGCTAAAAGGAAATAAGATTTACGCACCAACACTGAACTCAGTTAATGTCGTACAAAAAAGCACACGTGCACTAATCCCCGGATCCGGGATCGAATCCCGGTGGTCCCTTGAAACGTTAGAGGAATATGTTTATTAGGTAGCTTTTGTTTTATAAATTTTCCCATTAGTTTCAATTACAGAGGGCTACTGTATGAACGCCATGGATGTAAGTTTAATATAAAGTGAATCTCTACTTCTATACTAATATCATTAAACTTAAGTTTGTTTGGTTGAACGTGCTTATGTCATTGACTGCTGGTTCGAATCTAAAAATAATTTGTGTTGTATAGTCCATTTGTCTATGAGGGTATCCCGCACACAGCAGGGTAGGCAGAGGGAACCTAGTGTTAAGACACTCCGTTCCCCACTTACTACCGAATTCTGAAAGCATTGCGTGTTGAGTGGCAGAACTCAACGCAACGCCGCGCTTTGCCTACACACTAGAGCGAAGAAATGGAAATATAAACATAAATAAATATTTCACTAGCTCGAGTGGGAATCGAACCCACAGCGCTTTACAGTCACACCCTTGTGCCGCTGCGCCACGTCGGTCTCAATAAGCCATAAATGTTAAAACAAAAATGCATAATACGCATCCTCAAGATACGAACTCAAAACGACTTGTAAAGGCGGAATTGTTGAACAAAATTTATGTAACAACATCATCTGTTTAAGATTATCGGATTACTTCTAATCTTTTTGTAATCTCAGATAAAGATGCAAATACCTGAGGAAGTGCAAAAAATGGTTGACTTAAGGTTGACATTTTACTTTCTTCTCTTGACTTAAGGTACAGTGTCCGAATATAAACGCAGAGGTTTAGAGTTAAAAAACTGGATTAAAAATGATAAAAAAGTGCGATTCAAGAATTTGACGGAGAGTGGGGAACGGAGTAACTTAACACTAGATTCCCATGTTCCCTCTGCCTGTCCTGCTATGTGCGGAATATGGCGTGATGCTAAAAAAAAATACTTGCCTACATATAAAAAAATAAAAACGTCACGAAAAACATAATCTCTTTATAATATTACACATAATTAAATAACACCTTAACTTATTTATTCTGTCAAAAAAATGCAAAAATACGTGGGAAACAAGTGACATTGACAGGCCGATGTAATTTCGCGCCAAACTCTTTTGTTTACTTTTTCTGGACCCATTGTTTAACGCCGCAAAGACGGACGCACGTGTCTAAAGCGGGTTTTACTGTGTTTTGTTTATTTTTGGCAGTTTTTTTTCTTAGAGACGTAGTAGACACCTGTAGAGTCATTCACGAGGTGCGTAATCAGCTTGTAATTTGTATTGGGCGTGAGAAATACTAAAAAAAGAAAATTTGGTATTGAGAATTCATTTTGAATGTGCTATAGCGACTAACTGAGTTGCCAAATCCAGGCTTATGAGAACGGAGTATCTTAACACTTAGTCCCAGGTTCGACGGGACCTCCACCGGCAGACGTGCTGCTGAGACCGGCTGCTACGCGCGTGATACCGCGTGAAGCTAATCATACTAGTTTTAATTATTATTAACGTAGTTTTAGATTATATAAGTACCTCCCTATAGTTAATTTAGATAACCTTTGGTATCGAACTCACAGCCTGTCGCGTTTATAGTCGTACCCTTATACCCCTGTGCCAAGGCTGGCCTCAACTGTTATACATATAGAACGAAGTTCTCTTCCCACGAATCATAAATAAACCGTAAAAACTTTTCTTCACATATCCATGACAATTTGTGTAAAAATAAAATGACAATATAATTTCAATTGTTTAAACAATAAGGTGTTATTGAATGAGCGTAAAGTGACAGGTTGGTCGGAAGGAAGTCATTGTTAGCGCGGGAAAATATTGGGGACGGATGGACGCTTTTGTTTTTTTTTTAATGTAATTTTTGCATAACGAAGTATGACGTTCTGTTTTAATTTGACTATAACCAAAATTTTATTCTAATTCATAATTCCAATATATTTTAAGTGGCATTTTTTTTAAGGCTAAATAATCACCTATAAGTGAATAAGTGGAATCAAACATTTTGTCATATTTAAATTAGCACCTACTCCATAAAGCCAATGTGTACAATTAAAAAAAAACAATTAATTATAACATTTTTGAGGTATTTCAATTTGAATTTGAATTTACTGAAATGTTAGTATAGACACTTAAACAAGCGAGCAAGTCTTGGAATTAATCTGGATAGTCAAAAGAAACCTAATGTAAGTAAGATAATCCATTCCCCGCACCGCTAAATTTTTGAGGTTGAGTGGCGGAACTCATCGCCGTGATTGTTTTTACCCTTGTTGTTACCAATGCGAGAAATAAAACAATCGACTCTCTCGAATGGGAATGAAATTCAAAACTGTCTTGTTTACAGTTAGACACTGAAATTAAATTTATATCCACAAACAAATATATCTTGGAAAACAAAAAACTATAACGTTCAAGTTTAGACATTTTTAAAATAAATAGACATACACGCACTAAAGTTGTGAAAACATCATATTTTAGAGGATATTGTAATACATCATACGCTTTTTGCGTTCCCTCCCATACTAACTAATCCCAGCGGATTAGTACAGGAGTTGGGGGGCAGTGTTAATCTGTTCGAAATCGTCGGGACATCTGGTGGAGTGTTACAATTTATGTTATAGGTAGTTAAAAATGACGTAGCATGGTTAGTAAGTGTCTCTAACAACGACGGTTGTGGGTTCAAATCTCAAGCAGGGGGAATTATTTTCTTTTCCTTGCTCAAGTAAGAGAATGCACAATTGAATTCCTTCACACTCTCGAAAATTATGCGGTGCGGTGGTTGGTTGGTGGAAAAACGTAGAGCTTATATAAAATTTTTTTTTTTTTTTCAGCAGAATGTAAGTAAAATTTGCTTTTCGACCATTGAGTATCACGTGGTCGAATTTAACGCTACGCTTTTTGTAACTAGAAGGTGATTGCTGATTCGATTCTCACTATATTATTGGTTTACATAATGTGTTTTATATCCCTTTGGCGTGCACTTCCCGCTCTAACGTAACAAATTGTTAGATTGACTTAACAAAAAGTTCCTTCTGTCTACCCCGCTTCAGCGTTAAACTATAAAAAACCTACCTATACCTTTATTTATATATATATATATATATATGCACAAATATATGTATGTATGTCCATTCAACACATTGTAACACCTAAAACGTGTGTCATAACGCAACTATGTAGGTAATCGCGAGTACGTGCCTCGCGAGTAAATAGCGTGGAGGGTAGGCACGTATAATATAAATCTGTGTTGTGGTCACAATGGAAGGGTTTTTAATTCTGTTTTTTTTTAATATTTATTTTTAAAGTTTTTCTTATAAGTAAGAAAGAGGTAAATTTGATTAACAAATTCACTTCGCAATCTATTTATAGGTCTCTATCTACGCGTTTAATTTTTTTGTCTTTTCGTCTGCGTTTTTCCACGGAAATCTCAGGTCGCTAGTCCTTAATATATACTTATGTAATATATAAAAATCTTTGCAGGTCAGTCGTGGTGCAGGAATATACTTCATTTCACTACAACGGCCTCATTACATACTTATTTAAATTATTTAATAGGTAATGGTAGAAATTATTAGTTCTGATTTAATAATAATTAATAAATTAAGGCAGTCGTGTCGCAGTGAAACAGCATCGGATTGTAAACGGGATGATTGTGGGTTCGATTATCATACAAAGCAATGAATTATTTTCATTTTCTCGCTTTTTGGAAAGAAGATAATTCGAGGTGTCGAGTTCTGCTATTCAATAAGAAATGTCACAAAAATTGGGCGGAGGGTGCACAAAACTGAGTGTCTTTACACTTGGTTCCCTTATACATATGGGATACAGCATGAAACTAAAAAACCGGTCAAATGCGAATTTTGGATTGTTAGTCAAGGGGTAGTAAGATTTGAAGTTGACAAACTTAAGTTAACAGTCGTTCGCACTCATTTTGTAAGAAATTAACTACAATTATAAGTTTGTAATTACTTTTTTCTATGAAGGACCTATAAATTTT
>DWNA01002083.1:0-12676 GCA_018249835.1 Heliconius besckei
TGGCAAACTAAGAATACACTGCGGAATTTTATTATATACACGTATACTCAGACCCATAAAGGATTTATTAACTTTTTGGAGGCGAAAACTTGGTGTAACAATCTTATCTTTATTTCTCGTTCCTATCGTATGACTGTCACTATTTTTTCTATGACAATGTATATGTTGTCGGACAAAGAGAATATTATAGTATATAAATTGGGAAGCAACTGTAATAATACCTGCATCTTTGAAAACATCTCGCAGAGAATCTCGCGCTCTTAGATTATAAATATATCTTACGGCTCTTTTTTGGAGAATAAATATTGAATTGATATCTGAAGCACTAGCCCATTGCAGCATTCCATAAGATAAAATACTATGAAAGTAGCTAAAGTACACTAGTCGGGCAGTTTCAACGTCCGTCATTTGTATTCGTTTTAACTTATCAGTTAAGAAATAACCACAGTCTCTTACAGGCTGCTAGTCCTAAGTCATGTTTAAGTACGCAACATGGTTCTACGTGCTACCTCCAACTCCTGAGATAAAATCTTTTGCTTTCGTATTTTTTACGTTTTTAAAGTGTAATTATCACATCTGCCAAACTGAGGAAAGAAAAATAGTTTTTAGAAAACAAAAATCTCAACGTTCCGAGAGCCGCTATAATGCTACGCTTATGGAGGTATATATCTCAAGTAAAAAAGAGGGCACTATCGCACCGATATCCTCGGCAGCGGCCCTCACAAGCCGTCTCGCCACAAACAGCGGGTCCTCCCCCGAGTGCAGCGCGCGCGTTGTCCAATACAGCGCCGCGTTGTCATCCCCCGCGCGGATCGACTTGTGGACGGCGGACACCACGTTGTAGTGCTCCTCGCCCTGGCGATCGTAGAGGACGTGGGAACGCTGGGAGTCATATAAAGACGATAGTTAGGAATGCCGTATGTAGCAACTTGTACAGATTTTTCAGATATTTGAAACATATAGATATATAATTAATACGCATTTTACCTTGATGCCATTCTTCAAATCTTCCAAACCAATAAACTTTGAGTTATTTTTTGTTAATGATGTAGAACCAGCATTCAGTACAAGTTCTAAAGCGCCGAGGGCGACCCGCGCGTCCCCGTCGCAAACTTCAGCTAACCATCGAATTGATTTCCTTTCTATTATATATCTTAAATGAAAATAATAATACAATGAAAAATATTTAATCTATATATATAAAAGGACTTGTCCTCACTGACTGAGGTAAGACGCACGCACAGCCGTAACCTCTGATGGTAGAAATTTGAAATTTGGACAGGTATTTACTTTTGTAATCTGGACATCCACTAAGAAGGGATTTTGAAAAATTTAAACCTTAAGGGGTGAAATAGGGGTTAAAAGTTTGTATGGAAAAAAATTGAAATCAGCACCGATTTTTATAAAATTTGACATTTAGATTTTTAAAAGTATTTAATTGAATACGTGCTTCACCGTTTTCTAGAATTCTCCCCCTAAGGGTTGAAATAAGGGGTTGAAAGTTTTTATGGAAAAATCTTTAAATCACCACCGCTTTTTATAAAAATTTAAATACAAACTCTTAAAAATATTTCATTGAACATGTGTTTCGTGGTTTCTTAAAATTTATTCCTAAGGGTGCAAATAAGCAGGCGAAGCGCCGCGCACCCACTAGTATTAATATAAAAAAATAAAACACCAACATTAATGATACAAAAAAAATCAAAATCTACAATTTACAACTAGTGTGTAAATGTAGACAAACTCAAAGCTACATAGTCTTGTGGCTATGTAGAAAGCTTCTTGAGTGTCGGCTTCTTGAACTCAAAGGAGTTCCGACACTCAAGAAATAATAAAAGTTCAAGAAATAATGTCTGGAAAATCAGATAGTGCAAAAGAAGTGTTTGAACAATAAGTTTCTTCTGCCTACACTGTTACACATTAAAAATCTTTTTTTAAACTACCCAACTTACTTTTCCTTATCATAATTAGTATCCAATTTTTCATCAAATCTGTCAACTATTAGAGCTAAATTGTTTCTTAAGACAGCTCTTTCTAAAATCTGCCATACTTCATCTATAGTAAGCTTACTGAGTACAATAACTCTACATCGACTTAGAAGAGCATTATTCAAGCTGAATGATGGATTTTCTGTAGTGGCACCTATTAAAGTTATTGTTCCATTCTCCACATGAGGAAGAAATGTATCTTGTTGTAACTTGTTAAATCTTAAATAAAAATATTAAGCTTTTTACAATATTACAAAATATTGGCATTTTACAAATGTAAAAAACATATTCTATGACTGTAAACATGATTTTGGATTGATTGATTATAATTTATTTTCCCGCTCAGGTACGAAACAGTTTTGACCACTCAAAACACAATGTCCCAAATTCAGGGAGCAAGAGGGAAAAGAAGTGAGTTAACACGAGGCCTTCTCTGCCTATTCTACTGTATGCAAATGGGTTACAGTGCTGATAGACATTTTAAAAAAAAATAAAGTAAAAATTTCACCTATGAATTTCATCCATAAACATAACAGTTTGTCTTTGAAATTGAGCTTCATGTTTAGCTATTTTTACAGCTTCTTTAACATCATTTATACCGGACATTGTAGCAGATAATTTCACAAAGCGCATGTTATTTTGATCTTTGCAAATATTTGATATTACATTTGCTATGGATGTCTAAAATAAGTAAATGCAATTTTTTTATAATAAAAGTAGTTAATTTTTGAAATCATTAATCTGAATATTTTATGCTGTACATAAAAGTGTTCATTGTCACATTTAAATAATAAAGAGTCTCCAGACCTTTCCACACCCAGGAGGCCCCCACAATATCATGTTGGGTATTTTTTTCTTCAATAACATAGAATGTAACATTGATCCCACTCCAAATGACTCTCTCTGTCCAACAATATCATCCAGACAGTTAGGTCTCATAGATTCTGCTAGCGGAATCCTTTTTTTTTCATTTAAAACAGGAGTATTTGTTTTATTTTTAAATGACGATTTACGTTGTATTTGTGGGGAAGCCTGGAACTATATGTAACATATTATGTAATTATATTAAATTATATGTATTACATTAAATTGGTTCAATTACCTTAGATGTCGATGTGCTACTAATAGGACTTGTATCAAATTTGGATCTTTTGTTCTGAGAGGTTTCTTCTAAATGAGAACTATCTCTTTTAGTTTTATTTTCCGACAAAGAATTAAGAAAAAGACACTTGTTAACATGTTGTTCTATTACTCCCTTTTCAAATTCTTTATCGCATACAGGACAAAGCAATATATCGTTGTTTTCATTCATATTTAGAACTATTCAATTAACAAATAAGTATTTAATATTCAAATTAGCAATTTACTTTTATATATATTATACTGCGCAATATTTTATTTTATCAATAATACATGTTTTCACATTGATATTCAATTTAAGTACAAATAAAACTTTTACAATTATATTTGATTACTTGATCAAACATATTAACATACATAACACTTATATGATAAATAACCAAATTACACAAAACCCGCCAAATTTGACAACGAAATAAACAATAATTAATGAATAATGATCAACGGATTATTTAGCAATAGATTTAAAAAAAATAAAGTAAAATGTTTTTTATTTTTATTTAATATATGTTATATTTAGAAATTAAATAATAACATTTATTGTTATTTATAAAATTTTTTACAAGAATTCTACTTTGTATTTCTTAAAATATAATTCAGTAGGTAAGCAAAATTTTATTGTTGTTTTTTTAATTTCATTAAATCCGTACTTGCTGTCAGTGTCAAACCGTAGACGTCACGTCAGTATTCAATTCATTCAAGTTCTGCAGGTAGTGCTTTTACTACTACCGCTTATGTGTGGTATGCTGTCAAAGTTACGTTTACACATTGCGGTACTTAGAAAGTTCCACGAAATATGTTTTTCATCGTAACGTAATTTTATTATAGGTTTTGGTTCAATGACTAAGCTCAAATGATAGCTCTATTATAAATTGTTATCCTAATGAAGAGCTTTTAACAGTAAAAGTAATTGGTAGTCGTAATGGAAACAAAAAAATCTTTGAAGAATCGTAAACCTTCCAAAAACTTAAACGAGGTCACCGAACCTTCTGAATCCGAAAAATGTTTTACGAATAAAACCCTAAAAATTTGTCAGCGAGAAGTGGTATGTAATTCAAATGTTTTATTTATTTTTACATTATATTACGTCTATAAAAGTTCATCTTATATTTAAGGGAGACGGAGCACCAGCTGAAAATGAAGTCGAATCTAAAGAAAACATACAAAACACTAGAGATATATATCACGCAATTTCGAGCATATATCTACGAGTGGAAATTGATATAGTTTTTATTGGATTATGGATATTGGCACTTGGTACTAGACTTTATAACTTGGAAGAACCAAAATATATTGTGTAAGTATCTGATTTGATAGTAAATGCTTCTAAATTAGAAATTGTAGCTATCTTATATTATCATTCTTATAATATTTCTGGAGTTATTTTTTGTTACACTTGTAGATTTGATGAACTGCATTACGGAAGATATGTTTCTCTGTATACCAAAGGTGTATTCTTTTTTGATGCTCATCCACCATTAGGAAAACAGTTGTTATATTTAGCAGGGCATCTGGCTGGTTATACTGGCAATTTCACTTTTGATAGAATAGGTTCTCCATATAGTGATTCAGTCCCTATTAAAGCATTGCGCTTAGTTCCGGCTATAAGTGGAAGCTTGATTGTACCTATGACTTATCAGTTAATGTTGGAAATATCTACTTATCAATGGACAGCAATACTAGCTGCTCTTTTAGTTTTATTTGGTAAGTTACTTAAGTCATTTGATTATATATACTTCTATACAATATCTTCATAAAAATGTTTTATAACAAGTAATTTTTATACTACAATGTGGACTTAATTACCCCACTTGTAGAGATTGAGTAAAATTTATTAGGAAGGCAAACATAATTTTTATAGGTATCAAGAAGAGCTAGGACAAGGTAAGTGTACATGCATATTTTAAATAGACACTAAGTCTACATTTAGGTTTCATGTTCAAACACTGCGCTCCATGCATTGAAACCCCACACCACCAATTGTATCTGCTCAATTTATTCCATTCTATTAATAAAAAACAAGATCTTTCAAAACTATTTCTTTACTCATTTGATTATTTGGATATTCAATTAGCCATAAATCTACCAACAACATTATAAATTACTTGAATTGTTTTTTACAGAGAATTGTTTTCTGGCACAGTCCAGATTTATGCTGCTTGAGAGTATTCAAATATTATTTGGATTAATAGGTATTCTATGTGTTCTAAAGAGTACCCGTAAAACTGGAGCTATCTCAGTGGTGCTACTTAGTGTTGGTGCTGTTGCCCTCGGTTGTTGTTTCTCGTAAGTGAAAAAAATATATATTACTATACATGATCAAAGTTTAATAACAAGATTATTTATTGCATTTTTCTAATGAAACAGGATGGATAGAATGGATCTAAAATACAAATATTTATACTTAACACTATCAATATTGGATGTGTGGTATATGTATATGAATACTGCCCATTGGTAGTAGGGACGAAAGTCAAGAGTCTTGAGACAAGAATCAGTAATTACCTAAGATTATTTGACTATGATATTCAATATTCTGTGGGGAACAGTGTCTTAACACTAGGTTCCCTGTGCCAACCCTGCTGTGTGCAGGACAGGCAGGCAAGAGTGTGTATCTGATTTAAATACTTCATATTTGAATTAAAAAAATAATTTTCCTTTGTTAATCTATTTGGTATGTTTTGATTTGTCACTTGTCCATTCCATCAATATATTTTTTGTATATTAAAATAATTATAATTCTATTCCATAATTAAAATATTTTTCTTTTTTTTTCAGTGTTAAATACTCAGGCCTATATACATATTATTTAGCAATATTTTTAATTGGACGTCAAATGTGGGTGTACATAGGGAAAACCGAATCTGTTCTAAAACTTTGTTATTCAGTTATATGGAGATATGCTATCCTTATATTAGTCCCGCTGATTGTCTATATAAGTGTATTTTATGCTCATCTTTCGATGTTGCCTAAGGCTGGTCCACATGACAGTGTGATGACTAGTGCTTTCCAGGCATCACTAAAAGGAGGCTTAGCAAGTATAACTAAAGGACAACCATTACATGTCTCACATGGATCGCAAATTACTCTTAGGTATGTATGGTTAAGGAAAGAAAGGTTAGAAAACACATAAAAATTTGGAAATAACAATATTTGAACCAGCACTTCTTGCAAACTTTCCATGAGACAGTGTCAAGGTTTCCAAGAGGCTTCAAATCCTCCTACAGACAAGTCTTATATAAATGTTATGTTATGTATCCAAGCATGATTTTATCTAATTTGTATGATTTCATATAATTTCGAGTATATAAATAGTTCTAGAATTTTTTTGAAAACTTGACAACGAAAGGCCTTAAGAAATAGAAAGACACTAGAGAATTTTAATTATAAATTTTCGTCACTTGGGAATCCAATCTAATTATCATAAAAGTATTATTTACAGACAGACACTACCCTTCTACACTATAACAGTGTCGAACATAAAATAAACAGTAAACTTAAATTATTGATAAAAATAATTGTAAATTTAATGTTAATATTATATATGACATGTATCTACTACATGTAAATTCTCATTATAAGGGTAGTGTTGTGGGAAGAAGGCTAGGCAATTTATGATGTATAGATATAGATTTACATACTTTTACTATTTTATAATTTTACCAATAAACAAAAAATATATATTATACACAGACATTCCCATGGCCGAACATGCTGGCTGCACTCCCACGCGCACGTATACCCAGTACGCTACACAGACGGACGAGGGTCCTCCCACCAGCAACAAGTAACATGTTACAGTTTCAAAGATGTTAACAACTGGTGGATAGTGAAACGTCCAGAACACTCCTCCTTAGCCGTCTCCCACCCCCCGGATGTGATACGCCATGGCGACACTGTTCATTTACTCCATGGGATTACCAGTCGGGCGTTGAATTCTCATGATGTAGCTGCTCCTGTATCGCCGCAATCGCAGGTGTGTAGAAAGTAATTGTAAATTATATACTTAAAAGTTAATGTCTATTTCTATTTTGAGTAGCGAAATTGTGAATGAAAATGCTTTGACAACTTACAAATAAATATTAAACAAGTGGAATTTAAGCCTACTACCTTCGCGCAACATAAATATTTCTAAAATTCTGGACAGAATTTTGGATATTTTAGGTTTTTCTTATTTCTTTTCTTATTAAAAAAATAAACAATTATAAAGCTGCAAATAAAACAATAATTGTCCACTTACAATATTATTACTTGAAAACTTTTAGTAGTTTTAATATGTTAATTTTAAATAATGATCACAACCACAAGAATACAATTATATGACATTATTATTCTAAAAAATAAATATATTTTAGGAAGTATCTTGCTACATCGACTACAACGTATCAATGCCGGCACAGAACTTATGGCGAGTGGACATTGTGAACCGCGAAAGTGATGATTCCACTTGGGACAGTATAAGGTCTCTCGTAAGACTTATCCACGTGGAATCAGGGTCTGCTCTACGGTTCAGTGGTCGACAATTACCGTCATGGGGCTTCCACCAACATGAAGTGGTTGCCGACAAAGTGGTTACGCATCAAGATACTATATGGAATGTTGAGGAACATCGGTATACAAAAGGTGTGTGTTAATTATTAATTAACTTTAGACATAACCATAACTCATATATAAAATCGAAAGGTCACTCACTCATCACTAAATCTCAGAAAGTACATGTGCAAGGAATCTCAAATTTGGCATAGGAGTTATTTATACGACGTAGGTGCTCGCTAAGACGGGAATTTGTAATATTCGACTTCAAAGAGGTGGTTTTTGGGGTTGAAAGTTTGTATGAAACTTCGTTACTACAAATGCTAGGAGTGTCAAATTTTGCATGGACGTCACTTATAGGGCGTAGGTACTCATGGAGACATGGAGAAATTAATAATAAAGTAGTTCACGCAGGCGAGACCGCGGGCGGGCCGCTAGTATTTTATATTTTCATTGCACGCTCTAGTAACGAGGCAGAGCACGGCGTTGAGTTTACATTCAACACATAATGCCTCAAAAATTCGGCGGAAAGTGGTGAATGGTGTCTTAATAGCACAATCCGTTGGTATCTTTTCACTTCCCTTTACGATTACCAGGATCCCTCTACCTTCCCCCTACAAGACAGACACCGTAGCGTGAAATGAAATATATCTAGAAAACATTAAACTGATTGGACTGTTTTAAGGGTATAATACCTCTATATAAATAAAAAAATTATAACTATTTATATATTCATATAAGACTAATTTTAAGTAATGTCTAAAGCAATATTTTTATGTATGTATGAATAATGACTATACAATACATGTATTAACAAACGAAAGGCAGGGTTCACAAGTCAGTAAGTATAGTAGTATAAAAATAATGAATGTAAAAAAACACT
Organism: Heliconius besckei; assembly: GCA_018249835.1. Lineage (NCBI taxonomy): Eukaryota > Metazoa > Arthropoda > Insecta > Lepidoptera > Nymphalidae > Heliconius > Heliconius besckei. The sequence continues at coordinate 8,545 of DWNA01002083.1, forward strand.
ACTAATAATATATATATTTAACAGCTGAAGATAGACGTGAGCGTGAACGTGAGCTCGTGTCAGCTGAGATGATCCCCACAGCAGTGACTCAGCTCTCCTTTTGGGACAAATTCTTGGAACTTCAGTACAAGATGGCGGCGCATGCGTCCGACGCGCCTCATGGACATATGTTTGCGAGTGAACCGGCTGAATGGCCGTTACTTACCCGCTCTATTGCGTACTGGTTATCACCTAATTCTAATGTTAGTTCCTTTGTTTTTTAACATCCCGCTGTTCCCCTCATATAGCAGGCCTACCCTGCTATATGTGGGAGAAACTAATGTTAAGACACTCCGTTCCCCACGCACCGCCTAACTTCGATACGAGGTGATAATTTCGTGGTTAATCTTCAGATACTTTGTGAATGTTCATGAGTCAAATTGATTATAACAATCTTATTAATATGTATGTTTTTATTATCCTTAATAATAGCTACAAAGTGATTTTCAACACATACACATTGGGTTTTTTTTATTTTGGTTTTATGTTTACCTTGCATATTTAATTCCTAATTTTGTGATAATTTTTTATTTTCAGTAAAATGGGATATAGTGCAGTTAGCATTAATTTAACTATATGAGGACATCGTGGCGCAGTTGGATAGTGTCAGTCTGTAACTGTGATGGTTGTGGGTTCAATCCCCGCAAAGTGAAATTATCATATTTAAAATATAATAATTTCACTTTGCCGCACATCTTTTGCCGCACTCAATGTCTCGAATTCAGGCAAACCAAGAAATTGGTACTACTTTAAAGTCTTCAAAAAGCTTTTTCACGTATATTCTATTTTTAGACTGAATATTTAAAGAAGCAAAACAAATATGCGCTATTAAATTAATAATGTGCTTTATCATATTCAATTATAATTATTATTTTTTTGTTTCAGGCTCAAGTACACTTAATAGGTAATTTAGTTACGTGGTACGCCGGCACCTTCTCAGTATTGCTCTACGGAGTGTTACTCTGTGTTTACGCGATACGACAAAGACGTACACACACCGACTTACCTCCTTACATATCACAAAAATTCTACGACGCTGGTTGCATACTTTACCTAGGATATTGGCTACATTTCTTACCTTATTTCTTTATGGACCGCACTCTATTCCTACACCACTATTTGCCTGCCTATATATTTAAAATACTCCTCTTGGCTCACGTCATAGATCACATATATTATGTCCTATGTGTTAGAGAAAATATAAAGTCATTCACTCATATATTCATACTGTGTGTCACAATATGGCTAGCGTATGTTATTATTACTTTCAAAAAGTTTTGTGCACTCAGCTACGGTAATGTTGATTTAACTGAATCAGACCTTTTAAACCTTAGGTGGAAAGACACATGGGATTTTATACTTCATAAGAAAAATTAAATTTATATTAGTCACAGATTAAATGAGCAATAAGTTTTAAATACTCTTGATGTTGTAAGTTAGATTTTTATATTATTTACTATATAAAATGACAATGGCTTTATATTTTTAGTCTTTATATTCATATTGTTTTTAAATAACAATCAATGTGTACTCTAAATTAATATATTATAAGGTCAGCATAACTCTACTCAGCTGCCATTTTAGTTATATAAAATTATATATTATTTTAATTCTTAGTGTTATAATTAAGATTATTATATGTAATATTTTTATAAGAATTTACATTATTAGACTGATGTTAAAGTGCTGCCGTCCAAGAAAACTCATAAATGAGTTAAATAGAAGTGTATATTAAGCTTTATTGTTTTATTTTTACTCCATTTATATTTTACACCACCACGATGATGTTGACCCAACATCATCTTTTAAATACAATAAACAGATTTGCTTCAAATTTAGTGTTAAGCAATGCAACATCAAAAGTAAAAAATACATAGATGTGGATTAAAAACACTTAAAAGTTTTATTTTAATTAAAAAAAACTACACCTCTTAGTAGTTCAATAGTGGTAGTTTTTCTCCATACCATAAATAATATATGTTGAAATGTTCCAGCCATTATTGTAATTTGCCTCAATTTTAAATAACCAAAGTATATGAGCTTGGATATGTACTTTTAGTTGGGCTACCTCTGAAAGTGGGGCCCACTTTCAAGGTTGTAAATATACACCCTGCCTTAACTACATATTAGGCTAATAATCCTTAAAATTTCACATATCTAAAAATTATATAAGTCTGGGGACCCTGGGATCTTAGGCTACAGTGTTGTAGGGCTGTTTTATAAACTTGTAGGTAGAAAAAAAAAGTGAAAAAATATAATATAAAATTATTTATTGTTAAGAAATTAATCAATGATGATTTAGTGTTACACTTCCATTGGTTGCACTGAGCGAATCGACACAGATTCCACTTCTAATGGAATTACACGCTGCTTCAAAACTGCTGTTGTTCCCAAGGGATATCTGTATGATCCTTGTTTTTTACCCTGTAACATTAATTTAATTTTTTACCCAAATTCATTCCAATAAATTGTTATTTCCAACTCTTCACTAACCTTAACATTAGCTTCTTCAAAAGTTCTCAAATACTGTGCTGGTCCAGCATTACGAATAACACACAGATCCACATTAGAACCAGAACCAAGGTCATTGAAAATACCAGCTGCAATAGCATCTCTCACTAGTTTTTTGCCCTCTTCTTCACTCATATTTGGTTTCCAGTTTGATTCAAAAACAGCCATAGCTGCTAGAGAACCAGAACCTAATAAAAGTATTTTTTTTAACAAAACAGTAATAAAAAATTACCTATAACTATTTATAAGTTGCAGATTCTCACCCATTGTAGCATAAGGAAGTTTATCAACAGATCCATGAGGATAAATACAATAAATATGAGGGCCAGTACTGTCAACACCTCCAAGAACAAGAGCAGCTCCAACATGACCTTGGTAACGGAACAGCATACGTTTTAGCAATGTTGCAGCAGTTTCAACTGCAACTGTACGACCAGTGTGCAGACGCTGCAACTCTAATTGAGAAGCTACTGTTTGTGTTGTCATTTCAGTGTCAGCAGCCGTTCCGGCTCCACAGCAATACATGTTACCCGCCAAGTAGTGTATTTTTTCACAGTTCTTATCCGAAACTACAGTATTTTCTGTTGCTCTAGTATCAGCACCCAAAATTACACCGTCGGCATAAATTATACCAACAATAGTGGTACCGGTCTTAGTTGCTTTTGGTGCTGGAAATCCCTTTTGTGCCAGAAATGCATTTCTATAACATAAATAACATATATTTTAATTTGTTAAAAGTAATAGTAATATAGCAACAAAACGTAATCCTGGATACATACCTTTGGCAGTTTTCGAAAGAAAAACCTGGAGCGGGGACATCTGGAACGAGTACTGAAGCCATAATTAATAATAGTATAATTCCAACAGGAAACAATTAAGTACTCCTTTTAAATTTGTATGAAATTACAAACTAATTCTAAGTGAGTTTACAGAATTGGAAGTGACAGATGAATTGCCGTTCATAAATATAGCCATTACTTTTTGACTTTGACAACGAATGAACGAACTAATAAAAAAATCATAAATATTATTGAGCTAATACTCATTTTACATTTACTTCGCAATAAAAATTGTAATCATAATATATTACATATAAAATACAAAATAAGTCATCATAATTATCACTTTCTCTACACGCTACAATTGCTTCCGCTATGATTTTTTATCATATTTATCAGTAGCGATCCGCGAGCGGCGTTTGCGTGCTTTGTTGTAGCTTTGATTACCTGTAGTTAAGTAAAAATTAAGTCTTCATATATATTTTAAAAGTTTATGAATATTCCCATACAATAGGCACTGAAATTAAAATAAAAAGACATATACACATAACGAGTTTTTTTGAAAACAGTGTTGAGAAAAAATGTAGTGTAGTGAGAACACATAATAAAAATACTGTAACAACGAAACCTCAGCTTGTGTTAATCCTAAATACTAATAACAGTTTTTCTATACTATAACAAAATAAATACATATACAACCTGAACTTGACATTATATAATACGACAGAACGTCATAGCGACGCCTTATTTTATTTAGATTTAAATAAATTTATTTTTAATAGCTGTAAGTTGACAGAAGATAC
>DWNA01002084.1:0-12675 GCA_018249835.1 Heliconius besckei
ATCGCATATAGTAAGTTTCATTTGATCCTAAGCTATATAGATAATCTATTTTCTATGTAACTCCACGACGACGTCCATTAAAAAGTAGTAACGGGTGATGGTTGGTCTAAAAATATATTATTGATTTTGGCAGGTGACGTACCGCCATGTGTTTTACGCCTTGTCTGTCGTTCCCGGTTCACAAATATTATTATAATAAAGCTTTTTATTGTTATTACTATAAAAACACTGCTTGTGGCCGTCGTGAACGACGACGCGAGGGTTGCGGACTCGATTTCCATTAAGGGAGTTAATTCATGCGAGTGGGAGAAAAATATATTGTACCTTATATGTTTACTTATTGATAACTATTGTGGAGTTTAGCGCCGTAAAATATTTAACTAATTAGTTCAACATGTAAAATAGTTCCCACACTATATAAATAGAAATAAATGCACCAGAAGGGGTTACGTATTAAAAATAGCTTAGAGGATATTAATTAAGTTTAGGTTAGTTCTTTTTGTTGTTTAGAGGTTTATTTCAACTCTGGACAGTATAAGTTGAAGTATAAGTATGAGATGAAACATTGATTCTATTGTTAGTTATTCGATGTAAAAGTTTATGTAATATAATTTATATATTTATATTTTTTTGCTTCACGCCCTTTAGCAGGGTAACCAGAGGGAACCTGAGAACCTACTGTAAATACACACCGTTTCCATAAGAACACTTCCGTTTTCCTCTTCTCATCGAATTCAGACATTCCATATTGACTGCCTTTTCCTTTCTCTGGCAAGACAAAGTACTTACAAGGTCGAATTCCGCTACTTAACATGGAATGACTTAAAAATTTAGCGGGAATTGGAGAACGGAGTGTCTCACTCAACACTAGGTTATCTTTGTCTACTAATGATGGATATAATAAAACAGTACATTTAAATATTTTGTTTGTTTTGTCTGCAGCAATCAGACGAGCGCACATCGGAAGCATCGGACACGTGACGCCTGCGCGAGCGCATCGAGCTCGCGCTACGGGACGGCTGGAGGCGGGTGACCGCGCGACCTGTAAGTAGTATATTACTTATAGTACTACGTATAGTACTTTTTTTAATCAGCTTCACGCTGTATCCCGTTACACAGCAGGTTAGACAGAGGGAAGCTTGTGTTAAGACACTCCGTTTAATTTAATATCCCCCGAATGGAAGTCAAACCTACTATCTTCGCGTTTACTCTCAGACGTCCCCAGCGCCACGACTAACTCGATGTTAATCTTTATCATTTTGTGGATCGACTAGCTTGACATAATTAAGAGCTGTATCTGACATTGACACACATTCTCACAAGTTCCCGAGGTATCTCTGGTCGTAGGTACAGTGCAGTACATACCATGACACGACAAATACCATGTAAGAGACCCTATAGCCTTTCTCAATGAATAAACAAGATTAATCCATCACAATAAGTTTTTCTCATTTCGATCAAGTAGTTCCTGAGATTACACCAGCTCGGCCTAACAAACACTTAAGTTTCATGATGTTAGTATCTGTTATTTCTTACAATCCATTATATTTATTGAGATTGATATTAACATTTATGTTATTAAACGATGACAAACTCTTTTATATTGTAATTGTATTAAATGTTTCGTGGAAGTCCATTTTCGCGTCCATTCCGAGTCATGGCCGCAAATTTAGGTTACAGAACGTTTTTACCTTATTTAGTAATAGCGTGGGTTTTTAATACCGTTGGCTCTATATGGCTAAGTAGAGAAAGGAAAGATGTGTCACTAAACCTTTCTAGATATTGTCTTTAGTCAATTACTAGATAGTTTTTCAAGCGCATCTTATTTCTTGCAACAGGAACTGCGACTTCTTTCGATCTGAAAATAAAAATATATAAAAAAATTAATTAGCATTATTTATTTAAAAAAAATAATAAACCTGATTGCTTAAAAATAATGAACTGAAAAGGGAAACACGAGAAAAAAAATATTTCTTCTGATGCAGTTTGGTATTTTTTAGCTTCCCGCTGTATCCCCTATATAGCAAAGTATGCAGAGGGTACCTAAGTGCTTATTGTTAAGACACTCATTTGTCCACTTTCTACCCAGTTACGAGAAACTACTTGCTTAGTGGTGCTAATCGCTGTGCCTTGTCACTAGCCACCACTGTCCGAAATAAATATTATTCAATTTGTTTTTTCCAGGGTTCATTTCAAAACCGGCCACGACATCGATCATTCAGCCACGAGAGACAAAAATCAAGAAACGATTATACCGAGAAGAGAAGGAGTAGTGCCCATTCACTAGACCTCGACACAAATAACGATCAACATACTGCCACTATACATAAGTGAGTATTAAAACTGAATATACTTTTGTAAAAAATGTTTAAAAAATCTTAATGTGATATTTAATACTTTAAAAAGGTCTAAAATATGTTAAAATTATTCATTTTTATTTTCTTAGCTTGACACTGTATCATCACACGGTAGATGGTATCTGGGAACCTAGTGTCGTGTAGTTCCGTTGAATTTTTCGGACATTGCATTGCGTGTTGGGTGGCGGGACTGATTTGACGCTTTTGCTTCACTACCAGAGCGAGAAAATGATATAAATATTTAATTTCTCGAGTGAGAATAGAACCCACATCCTGTCACACTTGTGCCCACACTTCTAGTCTAGTCATTATTACAACTTATTTATATAGTGTACATTTTATCCACCAGAGCTCGTTCCCTATCAAAAATGGCGACGCTGTCCCTCAAGATATCCCTCGAGGGCGGTAAGGTTGTGAAGACCATACAGTTCGAGCCCTCCACCGCCGTCTACGACGCGTGCCGCATCATACGCGAGAAGATACTCGAGGCCAGTCATAATGATCGTGAGTGGTGGTTTATTTAATTTTTCTTGTTAATGTCTAATTTCAATACTGCAAAGTGTTGGATTCGTTAGGTTTCCAAAAACTTATGTTAAATATACGCGACCCGGTCTACGAATTTCTATTAAAAAGTTATTTACATGCCTTACTTTTTGAACGTCGAATAATTTTTCATCGTTATAGTAAAAATTTAATATTATATTTAAATTATTAATCCATCCATCACTTCGAAATTATAATACCTATAGTGCATTTTAGCAAATAAAAAATAAACATTATAATATCTTTACAATTTTTTACACCAGCAAAAGAATACGGTCTATTCCTCGCATCCGAAGAAGACAACAAAAAGGGCATCTGGCTTGAGGCATCGCGCAGCCTCGACTACTACATGCTCAGGAACGGCGACTTGCTCGAGTACAACAAGAAGACCAGGAACTTGAGAGTTAGAATGTTGGATGGTAGGTTTCTTAAAATTTGGCTATTTATAATTGTAAATATTAAATATGTATGTCTGAGTGTTTGCGGCGTAGATTTTTTAAAATGCTTATAATATTATTAAAGTATGAGTTTGATTTTGAGCTCATTTCGATGAAATAGTAAGTGATGTCTCACTCTGAAGTCGATGGTTGTGAGATATCTCTACTTGGGATAATGAGCTTAAAATGCTAGTTTTAACTAAACCTCAGAGTGATAACTAGTTTTATCAATTAATATATCAATATATTTCTAGTTTCAACAAAGGCATTTAGTGATAATTATTTTTAACTAGACAAAAGCATTCTATGTAAAAACGGATTTTAACTGTAACATATATATTATTAACAGGTACTGTAAAAACCCTCTTAGTAGACGACAGTCAGATCGTAGCGAACCTTATGGTGGTGATATGCACCAAGATTGGCATCACCAACTATGATGAGTATGGTTTGGTAAGTGGTTTTTTACATTTTTTAAATATAAATTAGTAATATATCTGTCTTAGTAAAATTTGAACCATTTGATCTTGCAATGAATAATTAATAATAACAAGTCCCACTGTAAACGCGCCGTTTGAAGTTGAAAATTATTTCTTCACACAGCATGGCGTTGAGTCGACCACGCTGTAATACATTAGTTATGTATTATTATTTTTTACTATTTTTGTTTTCCATCAGGTCCGCGAAGAACAAAAAGAAGAAGCTGATCCCTGCGAGAAGCCCAACTATGGAACCCTCACTCTGAAACGACGTCATCAAGAGAAAGAGCGTGATGCTAAAATGGAACAGCTGAGGAAGAAATTGAGGACTGATGATGAAGGTAGCCTATCTAGATTAAATAGTTAAAGAAATTTTCTTATTTTATGAAAGTTTGTTTGTCTTGGGATTTGAACCTGTAGCCATTTCGTGTTGAATCAAAGTTAGAACCGCCTTAAAGTTAACTAGACAGCAGCATGATATTTCTTACTGTTGATTACTTTCTACCCAAGTGTACAATGCGCAAAAGTTTAGAAAGTCTAACTTGCCACAACTTGTCCACTGTATTGTATATTATTTATATCTATTAAAACATTTTTTATGGTTCACAGTTAACTGGGTGGAAGGCAGTAAAACTCTTCGCGAGCAAGGCGTAGAATCCGGAGAGACACTCCTCCTCCGTCGAAGATTGTTCTTCTCCGACCGTAATGTGGATTCAAGAGACCCCGTACAATTGACTCTGCTTTACGTACAAGCAAGAGATGCCATATTGGATGGAGCTCATCCCATCACTCAGGAGAAGGGTATGTGTTATCCCGTTTTGTAGTGATGTGAGACTGGCATTTAATATTATAATATTATTTGTAAAACTTAATATGTGATAATTTTTAAATCCACACAAAAAGTTACATTCCTCTATTTTTTTTTAACTTATGTTTCTGCTTAATATTTTTGTATTCTAAGTAAAATTTATATCTATTATGTTATAGCTTGCGAATTTGCCGGTATTCAGTGTCAAATACAATTCGGTGACTATAAAGAAGACAAACATACACCTGGCTTTTTAGAGTAAGTATATACAATCTAGTCTAATAAATAGTAAAATGACTCAAGAGGCCAGTTCAGGCGCAGGGGCACAAAGTGTGACTGTAAACCATCAAGAAAATCACATATTTAATATTTCAATTGGACAGTGTTTTGACACTATGTTCTTTCTGACCCCTGCCGTGTGTAAATCATTATAACCCACTTTTCTTCTTTTCAGTCTTAAAGAATTCCTGCCAGCGTCTTACGTGAAAGTGAAAGGTATAGAAAAGAAGATATTTCGAGAACATCGAAAGCACGCCGGCCTCAGTGAGCTCGACGCTAAAGTGCTTTATACTAAAAGTGCTAGGGATTTGAAGACATATGGTGTGGCATTCTTTTTGGTCAAGGTAAGGGGAAACTAAGAAAATGTATATACATGTATAACTTACTTGAAAATTACTTTTTTTTTAAATTATTTTGTAAGTCTCAAGTCAGTCGACAAAAATAAAAGAAAGCAGATTTATTTATAATCATAGGAAAATATCCCCCAAAGTTAATTCCAAACTGTCATTTAACACAGGAAAAAATGAAAGGTAAGAACAAGCTAGTGCCGCGTCTACTCGGAGTGACCAAAGATTCCGTTCTCCGCCTCGACGAGAAGACCAAGGAAGTATTGCAGACTTGGCCACTTACCACCGTGCGTAGATGGTGCGCCTCGCCTAATACGTTCACACTGGATTTTGGGGATTATAGCGATCAGTATTACAGCGTGCAGACCACTGAAGCGGAGCATATATTGCAGGTGGGTAGTTTTGTAAATTGTAAAAAATTTTGTTATTATTATTATTTTTTTTTTTAGTATGGCAGAGTTGATAAAATATGGGTGTAGAGTATTTTTTCGTCGTATTAAAAGCTGTTTATTCTCCGGTTTTTGATTTTAAGACATTTCAGGTTGTTTGCCGGAGCTCAACATAGCAATTTTTTGTAACAAGCTAATGAAAACAATTAAAATATATTCTCTTGAATGGGTATTGAACCACAACCATCATATTTCTTGTTGACTCTATCTAAAAAATGACCAATTGGTTTTGTTTCCAATATTATTAATGGTTTTATTTGTATGAACATTTATTATTGTCTTTCTCCAGGTGATAGCCGGTTATATAGACATCATAGTCAGGCGTCGTCGTGCCAAGGACAGAATCGGTTTGGACGGTGATGAGGGTTCCGCCATGTTGGAAGATTCAGTCTCACCTTCGAAGTAAGATTTATATTGAAAAATATCGAAAATATGCTTAAAATGCGGTGTAAATTAATAAATGTTTTTTTTATTTGTATACAATTAAATGTATACTTCTACACAAAAAAAAGTTTTATAAAAAATATATTCACATTAAGTAATTAACAATAATATTTATAATTGTTATTTGTTTCCATCCAGAGCTAACATAATCCAACACGATACATTCAAATCGGGCAAAGTGAACACCGAGTCTGTAGCGAAACCCGCGGTGATGAGGCCCGGAGCTGAAGGTAAATTATTACTTATATACGTATATATATGTATGTACGCATGTAGATGGAGGACGAAGTGTCTTTACACTGGTTACTCTGCGTATCTTGCTGTGTACAGTACGGTTGACTAATTGTCGCTCTGAAGTTAGGTTTTCTAACGTTTGTTCATTCTTTATTTAGAAAATAAATAATGAAAAGTAAGAAAAATATTCTAAAGTCAAATCTGCGTGACCATCTATCTATAGCTAACTTCAGGGTGGACATGAACGATTTTCTTTAGTTTAGTTATATAAATTGCGGAAAAATAGTCTATACCTATATACTACTGTATATACTGTTTTTGTCTCTTGGGAACGAGTGAAAATAATAATTGTATATTGTATACTTTATTAGTGCCACTATTTAAGTTCAAAATTTGTATGTATCAGTACGTTTTTTACTTACTTTTACTTACTAAAATGCATAGTATTTGTATTGATCTTAAATGGCTGCTTTAAATTTTAGATATCATTATGTCATAAGGTAGTTGAAAAGAAATATAAATATGTTTGTCAATTATTTTGCAAAATATAGTTTTTTTTATTATTTCTAGCAGTAATCTGTATATATAATCTGTATAAATAGTCTATGTTTTGTATTTTTTACTCCTGTAGACGAGATTTGGTTTACATTTTATTGCAGCTTTAATTATTTATTTCTTTTTTTTATACTCTGTGTCCCATTATTACAATAAGTAATGTGTATAACTTTTTTTACTTTATTATATTATACGAAAATTTATGTCTCGTAAATTCGGCGGAAAATAGAGAACGGAGTGTCTTAATACTAGATTCCATCTGTCTATAAGCGGGAGATACAGAGTAAAGCTAAAAAATTAAAAAACCAAAATGTGGTGGAGCACATTTGTACTAGCACTAGTAATGTTTATATTACCACCAGTTATGGGGTACAGAGTATATATTATTAAGTGGGGCATATATCCCCTATATTGCGTTAGGTGCGAAGTCGTTCGCGGTGGGGCAGGTGGCGGGCGCGCAGCAGACCACGCTCTCGGGGCAGGTCGTTACTGGACACTCGGCGCCGGCTGTTAGTATTTATGTGTTTATTTATATACATGTACATGTACATTGTCATAGAAGCAAAAATAAACAACCCATTTTTTTTTTCAAAATAAACAAATAATAACCTATAACTTTATCGGTGTTAATGGGTCATGTAAGCGGTACATTTACTTACTATCTTATAATGCCGCAACAAATATGTGTTCTGAGTGGAGGTTGTTTTATTTGCTTTTATACACCATCATCATCACACAATGTTTCATATTATAAGTGTATTATGTATGTGTGTTTTTTTTTTCTTTTGGAGGGTAGAAGTGGATTTGGGTCATTTGGGTGATCTGTTCAGATATTATGAATTATATTCGTTTGGTTCAAACTTAATATCACTATTAATACTTTGTTTTTATGTGACTATCATTGCTATCAAAATATATTTATCCTTAGTAAAGAAAAAAAATGTTACTTTAATCATAACTCCACATTTATACTCTCGTATCTTGCTTCTTTTTTTTATTGTTTTTATCTTATTAGTCGATTTATTAACTACTTATACTTTAATATTAACTAATAATTTTATACTAATTATAATTTTAAATGCAAAGATGAACGATGTCTTGTTTCACGCTATCTAACGGATGCAGCCTACGATATTGGTTGTGTAGGTAACTCTAATTATATAACAAAATATAGTCCACATATGTATGTATATATATTTTATATCTAAAAATACTAATATTACTAATATAAAAAAAATATATACAATATGATAACTTGGATAACTATTTTATAGTATTTGCAGACTATAAAAGAAACAATTATTGATAAAAAAATCTATATTAAAAATGTTATTCAACTTTTGGCACAGATAATAAATAAAATCTAAACAATAATTACAGACTACACAAGTGCAGCAAACCAAAGTGACGTCAATTTTGACGGAACCGCAACGCGCCTTACTGTCAACTATTACAAGTGGAAAGGAAATTATTAAACAAACTGAACAGGGATTGACTAGAGTGAGTATAATTTTTATGTAGTGCGTGATGAACGGCGGCAGTCTACGTGTGTCCTTAACCAATATTTAATTGCCCGACTGGGAATCGAACCCACTATCGTTACGTTTACAGTCGCACAGGTGTGCGAAATTCTTTATTCACATAATAGCGTTGAGGTCATTGTGGGCACACCTGTGCTTCAACAGCCAACTTTATTTATATTAATAAAGAATTTTGAAATACAAACTTTTACTATGTCCCACTTATATCATGGTGTCTGTCCCCATCTCTCCCTAACACTCTGTCGTGTCCTTAGGCACACCTACCCGAGGAAGGTGCAGGTTCAGGTCCCAGCGCGGTACAATGGCGTCGCGTGCGCCTCGAAGGCAGCAAGCAGGTGGTGACGTCACATATCGCAGCGATGAACGCTGCCACCGCGCAGGTTGTTACGTTAACTGCGGGTGAGAAATTATATATTATTTGAATAATTCATAGATTTTCGATTTTGAAGGAAACCAATTTATAAAAAATACTTTACTAATACTAATTTCAATAGTCAAACTAGTAGTCATATTTTTTCTTCTTGTCAACTTAGGTTCAACAGAAGATGTAGACCATACAGCAGTGGGAGCCGCCATCACTACCATCACAACCAACTTACCTGAGATGACTAAAGGTGAATACATACAATTGTTAACTATAGTTTAATATATGATGATGATAACGATTTAAAAATTTGAAGTATTTGGACAGTGATACCTAACAAGAAAATTACTTTGTTAAATTTATAAGAATGTACTCTTTTTTTATATTAATGAAATGCTTACTAACTTAACAATCAATTTGTGAACTCTCCATTTATATATACGAATTGTGTTTCCCTTCTTTTGAAAAGCTACAAAATGTTCTTATGGTGCAGTGAGACAGCTTCTGAATGTAAATGGGATGGTTAAGAATTCAATCTCCACTCGGAGAAATTATTAAATTTAAATTATTTACATTTCCCCGCTCTAGTACGTCCGTCACTCAACACGAAGTGTCTCAAAAATTGGGCAATGTCTCAAGAGTTGCGTGGGAAGAGTTTTAACATTATGTTCTATAGCGGATACAGCGTGAAGCTATCAAAAGTTGTTGCTTATAACTTACTTAGGACGCGACGCCGTTTAAGAATAAAACGTCGCGGCTACTCAAAGGAGTGTCTTAACATTGTGTTCGCTGTGCCTACCCTGCTATATGCGAGATACAGCTTGAGACTAACAAAAAATATAAACTTAAAACAATTTCCTGCATCCCAGGTGTACAAATGATAGCAGCATTAATGGAGGATACGCCAGGCGGAGATAAATTATTAGACGCGACTCGAGCACTTTGTTGTGCTTTCTCAGATTTGCTTAAAGCTGCTGAACCACATACTAAAGAGGTATTTGTTTTTATTATTAAAATGTACAGAAAAAAAGGTTAGACTTAATATCTGAACCCTAGACTGTATTATCGCCCAAATTTTTATAACGAAGCCATAATAAGTAACTTGACTACAAGCACCTTATTAAAATTATTATATATTTTACTCATTGTATGTTTAAAATAATACAATGTCTTTGGCAATGGTAATTTTCTATTGTTTTATATATTATAGACAGTGACACTTGAAATGATATATGAATACCATTTAAGCCATATTTTAACAAGAACTTTTGTATAGAATCATTTTTTCTCTAAAAAAATTGGAGGATTTCAACCAATAAACCAATATATAATATAAAAGTGGCAGATGATTCTTTAATACAATTTTTTTATTTTTGATGACATTTTGTTAAATCAAATATTATTAAACGTACAGCCTCGTCAGAACCTCTTGAACGCAGCCTCCAGAGTCGGAGAGGCATCCACATCAGTCCTCCACACGATCGGCGAAGAAACCGAAGAGGACAAGGAGACACAGGTAACACACACACAAACAAACAAAAAATCATTCATATACAGAAAACTTAACTTTTGCTATGACAATTTCTACAAGGTTTTCTTCGGTAACAATGAATACGGATCTGACTTCGACCGGAAATACGACGATGAAGGGATTTATGAAGATATTGATACGACCGCGCCGTGGGGCCGATTAGATGTCATAAAAGAAGAAACCGATAGCGAGTATTATAGAGGATTGGAGTATTGTAATGCTATACTCAACCCTAGTCACAAAAGTGTAGCCCAAAATGATAATAGAAATGGCGATTATGAAACTATTTTACTTAATTGTGAAGACTATTTAGACAAAAAAGATACTGATAGTATAGATAAAGGTAGTCCCAAATTGTATCCAAAAACAATATCTGATAAAATTTATAATTTTAAAAAAGATTTTTCCAATCATGATTATGTTAATGTTAATTTAAAAAAACAAAACAAACCTGACTACTCGAATATTAATTTAGACAGACGGACCAAAAATGAAATTTTGAGACAGCAATTCTTTCTATCCAATGAAAATATTGATAACAATAAAGTTAATGACAAATTCAATCGTTACGCCGACAAAAATGATATTAATGAGAAATTTAATAAGTTCAATGATAAAAAAATTGAATGTCAAACAATTAAGAATGATGTAACTAAAATCGGTTCAGACATTAAGGTTTCGGGTGCGTTAAACATGAAATTGTTTAATTTAGATAAATATAACCGCGTTTTGACCACAACGGAAACATTTGTCGAAAAAGCTGAAGCTAGTTTCACTAAAAAAGATTTAAATATAAAACGTGATGATTTCGCAAGTTTCGTGAAACGCAGCGAAAAATATTATACGAGCGAAAACACAGACAGACAGACAACTGTACATCTTAATAACTCCACAACACCGCCCACTAAAGGAAAAACGGAAATTAGAATCGTATACAATCCGACATTTTTGGCCACACAAGAAAATGTCAAAGGGTTTTGCCAATTTTGTAAGAAACGCTGTTGTTCTTCTTTAAAATGTTGTCCGAATTGCATATGTCTGGAATTAGAACTGAAAGACATCTGGAAAGACAATTGGTTAAATATTTTACTTATTTTAGCATTAATTTTTGTATTACTTGCTATTTTTATTCAATGGTTATTGAAAAATATAGGTTGCCATGACAATGATGATGGAACATGCTTTGAAATGTCGTCGTGAAGTCTTAATGGTCCAACTTCTTCCACTCTGACTTTACAATGTGTATCTAAAAAATATACAAATTCCTTAATTAAGTGCAGAGATATATATATTTTTAAGCTAAAGTAATACTTGTTTTTCATTGATAATAATTTGATATTTTATATGGTGCATGGGTTACTATAGATCTTATTGAGATTATTGAATACTTTATTTTTATTGAAAATTGTAATTTTAACAGTTCAATCTTACTTAAACTCCACAAAAAACAATTTAAAAATGTTACCATATAAAATAATAAGAACTCTTGAATGCTGAACGTTTAAATTTAAATAACCTAACTTGACTTGAATTGAAGTCAAACAAAAAATAACTTAATTACTATTAGGGATTATTATAGGATTTTCATAAAACATCGTAATATTATAATAATAAAATGATAACTGACAATCTGTCAATCAGTTTAATGGGTCAATCAGTTGAGTCCTAATGTTTTCTCTTTGTTTTATTTTTTCGAATAGCGTTAGGGACTAAAAATATATAACCCACTATTAACGTAAATTCATGTGATAAAATGTCACACTAAATGCACACTATTGCCATATATTATTTACTGTCTGCCAAATTTGGTCAATTAAAAAAAATATTTGAACTAAAAATATTACTAAACAAACTAGATTGTGCCAAAATCATTATACCAAATGATCATTTTATGCTAAAATACCCAAAAGTTACTAAAATGAATCTCAATTTTTATTTTTTTAATCTCTTTTTATCTCATTAGACATTAAGGTGTAGGTATTATTATCAATAAGGGTGCGGGATTTTTTTATTTTAATATTCTTATATGAACTTTTGTAAGGCTGTCTTTACATTACATCGCATTATTATAATTAAAAACAATGGCACTTTGTCTATTTTTTAATACTAGATAATAAAATAAATGACAGATGCCATGTTTTGACAATGTTAAATCTTCCTTATTTATGTTGTTTTATTTGTCATTTTCCTTTTTTGTTCAGACTTAAAAAGACTTTTTTGGCTATGACTTACAATAAATTAAATTCGGGAAAGACGAAAGCATAAGGAAAAAGACTGCACATATTTTTATTTTGTTTAGTGTTTTAA
>DWNA01002085.1:0-12674 GCA_018249835.1 Heliconius besckei
TTAATTTCTTTATTACGTAAGCCATAACTAAATTATAAATTAACCAAAAGTAATAAAAAAATATATAAAATGAGACAGAAAGAAGACAATTCAAATTCTTTGTTATGATAGTTGTAATATACACCAAATAACATTAAAATTTCAATATATATGTATATACTTAAAATGCATACTTTCAAACATTAGCATCATACATACAACAAAGCGGCGTTGAGTTTCTCAATTCAAAACCCGTATTGGGTTTTGAATAAGGTAGAATAAGGTAGAAAATGGGGAGTGGGGTGCTTTAACACTAGGCTCCCTCTGCCTACTCTGCTACATGCGGGATACAGCGTGAAGCTGAAAAAAAATTACAATATTTTGATTCACACATTTCAGTGAAGTCTTAATAGAATATGGACTTCAATCCCAAATAAGGTTAAGCTATGTTAAATTTTGAATGCTAAATTGGAAGACAATTAAGTTAAAAAGCTATTTTTGTATATCGCCAATATCAAATATATTATATATTTTATAATATATTATGTGAGTTCGATCTCTCGTCTAGTAAGAGAAAATATCTCTAGAGAATATGTATCTTGAATAGAAAGTGAATGTGAAATGAAAGTGAAAAACAAACATACTCGCAGGAATAGGAGGTGCCGGATGGCCTTTGCCCACCTCTAAATAGTCTTGTGCATAAATTTTACTCACAAAAAATAAAACTTTACATGAAGAGATTAGTTCAAAGCTGGAGTCCAGGCCCCTTCTGAAAAATATATAATATATATATTTATTTATACTTTCTGTCCTTATGCTGCACATTGCATGGAACTAACAGGGCATGTGTTTTTTTTATCATAACGCTTTTTTTGCTTATTTTTTGCCAAAATTTTCTTGTTGTTCGTAGTAATTAGAGTACAGAGTTTAGGAGAGTAATCTGATTTTATTAAAAAAATAACTAAAATTCAAATAATACTGTAGAAATAGCGCTACTATGCTAATAGATAATATATAATATAGACTTTGAAATTTAAATCAAACAATATGATATGGCTATAATCTGACTTTACAAAAATGGCTGATGTTATTTAAATGAGTGAAGCTGCAAAAAATGATAAATTTTTGAGGTATTTATTTATGTATCACTGATTATTTGATTATTTTACACTTTTATTTTGTTATAGACTTTGTAGCGCACTCGATACTTGTAATGTGTATATGTATGTTTGGGATTTTTTAGCGAAATTAATGGGTTGTGTTATGTTTTGCCTTGCTAATTTCTATACTGTAATTTATGCTTTATTTTATAAATAGATTATTTGAACTCCTTTTCTGTCATATTCGCTTTGTAGTTTCCAATAGTGTATAAATATAATATATAATAAAAGATAAATATCTCAATAATAATTATTTATTCTTAGATTTTATATATCTTAAATGCTATATATTAAAGTTAGGTGTACCATTTTAAATATCTTTATATTAAACTGTTTTTAAATCTTTATTAAATACCTACCTAAATAAAAATTAAAAGCTCATTTATCCATTTTACAATTTAAAAATCAAACATCATGACGCTATAAACTAATTACAGGAGGCAGTAATCAACGAATTAAAAACGAAATCGCAGGCCGTAGAAAAGAAACTTCTTCACCAAGACGAGGTCTACAACGGGGCTTTAGAGGATATTTTACACGGGCTTCGTAGCGAACCTTACAGACGAGCGGACGCAGTGCGACGCTCACATCGACGTCGAATCAACTCCCACAGACTTTCTAAAGGGCTGGAAGAGCTGGATGTATGATATGAAGAGTCCAGCGAACCGCTGGATTTCTCAGTACAGAACGCCGTACACTCGATCAACGCGAAATGCGGCTTCTTCAAGAAAAAAAGGAAAGATCTAGAAATGGTTCATAAGAAACCTATCTCGGTTTACAACATCGAAGATAATATCGATTTTCCCAATGAGGCTCCGAAGAAAAAATCGATGTATAAAGTCGCGCCCTCTGATTACGAAGTGGAGGAACGGTGTGAACTAATCAAGTCTACGTATGAAGTGATATCTAAATATACGAGAGCTATGTTCGATAAACAGAATGAAACTGTTGTTTGAGTTATTGCTTTTTACAGTAAAATCGGCACAGTAGGTACAGTACGGCTGATGTGTCGTGGCTGTCCTGATGTTTTCTAACGTTCTGTGTATACTGTACACTCACGAACAAAATTGGAATCAATTTCAAAAAATCCTTAAATTAAATCTGCGCAACTATATACAGCTATAACACCAGTACGGCCACAACACATCAGGCTTGCTGAAATATGTTTAATTAAGAAATTATAAAAAACGCGCAACTAATAAGCATGACTTAATAAAAAGACTAACTTTTTGACTATAAGTTTTTTTTATAGTGGTTTTTATTAGCACTCTGTGATGTCTAATAGTAACCGATTCCCGTCGATATTTTGATACAAACAAATATTCCACATTTGATACGCCCATGATTCATTCCACTCGATATTTTGCTATAATATGTCTATTAAAATTGCTTAGGATTTTTACATGAAACGGCACAAAAGTCGCTTTACAATATAGAGGCACAAGTAGACCCGCTAGATGTAAACATGGCCTTTTAAATATTATAACGCACAATTTTATAACGGCTCTATTCCATTTTGTTCTAATAATTCGGTTATTTGTTCGATTTACCGAAATCAGAAAATAGTTATTTGAATTCGGGTAATCGAATAATCAACATTATTAATTCGATGTATCGGTTAATTGGAATAAAATGGACTTTTTTGTATAATCCATGTAATTTTTATACGTTTATAATCGTATTACCATAGGCTAATAATAAATTTAGGTTTTTTATAGACATAGTATTTATTTTATACCAATAAAGTTCAAATATAAACGCATTTACATTTATTTATATAATGTATTTTAATAACTAAATTAATTCTTTATTTGCCTATAAATAGTATTCAATTATTCATTTTATAAATTATATAATAATAATAACGCCATTTTGTAATGTTTTATTAGAGCTGTAGTCTTTTAGCGTCTGGTTGAATTGAATAAAGTAGAATCGACTTGAAAATGACCTGGACTTTAATATTATGACTGATTTTTAATCTTCCTTATCGTTGGATTTAAAAAAAAGTAATATTTTGGCTCCCTTTCAATACTTCATTAATTATTATTCCTCATGAAAATTCCATACCTTATATGTATTTATTTAGATTTTTATTACACTAATTTTATTCTAATTACAATTAATTTATTAATATGATCTGATGAGTTTCATTCCTTCTTTGTAAATATTTTTTTCTTATATTTATATTTAAAAAAAACATGTAAATATTGTATTTTTTTAATTTCTGAAGATTCTGATTTTTTAAATATTAATAGTGCTTTGGATCTCTGGCGCGACGTGATTGAAACATTGATTATAAAAATAATATATTATTATTTTATTTTAGTGTTAGCCACTAGTTTTGTTTGTTAATTTAATATTTGGTGCTTTATTAGACATAGACAAATAGATAGATCAACGTAAAGCTGATTTATTATAAATGATTATTGTTTTATCCTCTAAATTATTATTTATATTATATTGTATTTTAGCAATAAACAAAAATTGCATGATTGTAAAATAAAGATGCATTAATATGTACTCATTTTGTATCGCCATTAAATAATTTAAAAAACAAGTTGTATAATTCTGTAATGTCCAAGTAAATAGTATAACAAGTAGTAATTCAATGATTTTAATATTTTCATATGTCTATTGTATACAAAAAGAACCTCATTTAATTTTTTTTTGTTAAACACCAAATATTATGTTTCCAAGCAAAGGTGCTTCTTGCACTTATTTAAATACCTTGTGTGTTATACAATTATTATTTTTCACACAAACAGTCATACTCAGAGATATCAATTAGCATTTAACTACTGTTAAAAACAGCGTAAATTTGATTATTTATTTATCAGTGTAATGATAATTAAGTATTAATTGATATCTCTAAGTGCGGTAGTCAGTTGTAGCGACAGGGTTAGTTTCAATCAGTAATATAAGATCTTTGACATTTTTAAATTGTATGTCCAATGTAATTAATTATTGATATTCATAATTTTAATGATTCTTATAAAGAATTTTAACGTTATTATTTTAATTGTAAGTGATTTTTTGTTATAGATGTATGGGGCTAATATGATATTATAATATTTTTTTTTACTATAACTATGCCTTTTACTTAATTGTTTATGACAGGTAATATTTTTGCAGTTTAGTATTAACAATAAAAAGTTATACAAATTCTTTAAAAGTAAAATGATTATGTATTTATTGAACAGCTTTTCGAAACATCTATAAAAATAATTGCTTTTTGAATTGAATTATTATTGTTCTGGATAAAGTCTAATCCATATAGTTTTTTTATGAGATGTGTACTGTACATGGGATTCATATTATTGTTTGCTTGTCTTAGGCTTTAGATACAGTATTCAGTGATGCAATAAACATACATTTACATAAGCACAGACTTTCATTTTTTATATATTGATTACTTAATTGAGAGAGGCAGTGGGATACCTCTATATTATTATATAACAATATATTTATTATATCAACAATTAATAAAAATATAATTTTAATAACAGTTAAATTGCTCAGTTGAGCTAGGTTTTGTTTTTGTGAATAAGTAGTAAATTACCCTTTTATAATATTAAATATAATGTATATAACATTAAAATAAGCATTTAAATTTTAATAAAGAATATATTTGCATTTAAAACACGACATTATATAAAATTTTACATTATTCACAACAAACATAATTTCAAAATTTATTATACTTTTTCCCACAAACTCACGAAAAAATTTACAAAATGGCAGGGCACTTATTATTTAACTTTCAACAATATCTAATATTTTATTAACAATAGTATCAACTTCTGCCATACCACCAACACCTGTATCTCCACACATTAAAGTTTTACTTATTGGAGGAATTTCTTGAAAGCCCCAAGCCTTTAAAACATCTATTTGTTTAGATGTAATAGGATGTTCCCACATTCTAGTGTTCATTGCAGGACAGAATACAAGTGGCTTTGAGAAGTCCCACGCTCGGACTGTACATGTCAATAAATTGTCACATATACCCTGGAAAATAAGGCAAAGTATTAACTTCTTATAGAAAAGAAACCAGTTGAAAGGGGATTTCATTATTTTTTTACCTTAAAAGGAAAACAATATATAACTATGTTATAAAGACTTAAATGAGAGGTTATAAGAGACTTGGTGTCCTTCTTTGTCATGAAGTAATGCATCAGTTTACAGATATTTATTTTGTCATAATATAGCAAGAAAAAGTGATGTTGTGGCATAGACATAGTGTGACTGTGAAACTGACTGACCGACCAACTGATTGTGGGTGCGATTCCCACTTGAAGAAATCAGAAAATATTTAAATTTATATTTCCATTTCTTCGGTCTGGTGACAAGGCAAAAGCACAGTGTTGAGTTCTGTTCTGTGATATGTAAGACTTTATATGAAAAATATTGTACCTGTGATATTTTTGCTAAAGTGTTAGCATCTAATGGAGCTATCACCATCACATCTGCCCACTTGCCAAGATCAATATGTATAACTGGATCTCCTCTATTTTTCCAGCTTTCCCATTCAACTGCATCATCATAAAAGGAAATGTTGCAAGGCAGCGCATTTTTATCAAAAAAATGTTTGGCACGCTCTGTGCATATTGTTCTTATCTAAATAATAAACATATTAAACAAAGCGGTGCATAGCACAAAGGGTTTGATTTCCACCCATGGGAATGGGTTATTTTTATTTCCTTGCTCTGGTAACAAAGCAAAGCAAGAAGTGAAAAAGTAAATGGAAAAAAATACAAATAAGATTATATATGTGTTTATTTTATATTGGAGTATAGAAACCAAAAGTATTACTTTCTTTGGTCTATATAATAGAAAAGTTTTATTCTTCTAAAATTTTAGTATTTATCAATTATTTTCTAAAATGCATATTACTACATATAATAATATGTTTAAATTTTGTATATAGCTGACCTCCAAATTAACTTTTCGATTTGTTGTATTAATTTCTGTCAACTGTTTGACTAGCACCGGCAGTTTTATTGTAGCTACGCTCCCCGTAACACCAATAAGTAAGTTAATTTTCTTAATATCCATATTTATATAGTTTTCTTTATAGTTAATTCTATACAATACATTTGTTTTATTTCCAAAGTAAATCGTTTTACCCTTATGCCCTTATTACCCAAAAAGTTTATTATTGTCATATATGACATATAAAATTATTATTGCAAGCACATTAATATCGGTATGTACTTATCAATATCGATTAGATGTATTTCGTGTAATTAAAATTAAAATGTGTAAATATGTTTAAGATAGCCAATTTCGAAAAAAAAACGGTTTCAAAAGGAAAAATTAAAAAATTATGTATGCAGTTTTATTTTTTAACTATATTTACGCCAATATGCTAGTAATCGAATGAATCGATATTTTATTTAGTACATCACTGTTAAATTAAAAGAAGTTTATAATGTAGCAACACTGACTTTTGATAGCAATTGTGACAGCGAGAGCCTCAACAAATGTCAACAATAATAAATAGAAGAAAAAAACAAAAACGTCAGTTCGTTCCAATAAGCCATAGGGGCTAGAGTGTTCCAGTTGGAATTCGAATTTATCTAATAACTTACGAAATAACCATTATGTGTGTTATCGCAACTTAAATTTCAATGGACAAATTGTGAGCGGTGTATTTTTATACGATAAAGACTAAATAGGACTTTATATTGTCAATGTGATTAAATTCAGTTACTCGTGATGGATGGAGACTCGAAATATTACGAGGGCTGCGGACAGGAAGGGCCCATTCGTTGCATTTTTCTGTGTGAATTCCACCCAACAGCTGGACCTAGAATAAACTATCAAGTGCCAGAAAACTATATATCAAAAGAAACATTTGATACTGTCAGTCATTATATCATTCCCAAAGTACAATTGCAAAGGTGTACCTTGACAGTGTGAGTTATTGTTATTATTTTTAAAGTATGTTTACGAATAGTTATTTTAATTTTATTCTTTTGAGTTATCAATAGTTAATTATGTACTGGTAATGCTATTATCATTAATTTGCTGTATGCTATCTATATCGTAAATACTGTAACATTACTAAATGACATTCATATTGAAATCATATTAGCTTATTAGATAATATATTAATGATCTTTAGTTAATCTTATATTTGAGAAATACTGTATTTTTTCGTATTAATACAATTTTTAGCACTTTTTACATATTTGTATAAAATAAAATAATGTAATATTGAATATAAATACGATATTAAAAAAAATCCTTAAATCAAGACTAAATTTCGAAGAATTATTTACTGTAAATTTGCGGTTATTATATCAATATTAATTGAATTCCTATTTATATGCTAACTAGATAACATATTCCATATTGCTAAAATATACATCTCTGAACTTGTTTATATTAATTTCTGTGAGAATTTAAACTGAAGATATTTTAAATGTAAATTAAGCATAATATTTATCAACTCATAGCAACATATTTTTGGTAATGTAATTAGAATTTATAATTATGTATATTTGAAAAATGAATATAATAAAATATTTTTATTGAGAATTTTCAAAATATTTTTATGTAAATCATTTTTAGAACAATCCTTGGTTTGAAAATCTTGGGGTTTCCTGTTAAAATAGATAACAAGAAATATGCAAGGAATGCATATTATTTCAATTTGTGTTTTGTGTGCGATGACTGGGCAAGGACTGTGCATTTAGAGCCCTTAGTGAAGAAACTTAGTGAATATTTAGTAAGTTATATTTAATCTGTATTATATAAACTACATCTAAAAAATTTAATTATTTATTATGTGTGTTATATAACAAGATATATTTTTAGCTTCACATTATATCCCTCATACAGTATGGCAATTCATACAGTAGGATAAGCAGAAGTAGTAGTGTTAAGACACTATCCAATTTTCAATATACTGCATGTTGGTGGCGGAACTCAATGACGTTGAAGTGCTTTGTCTCTTTACCAGAACGATAATATGAAAATAATTCATTTCCGCAAGTGAGAATCAAGCTGACAACCGTTGCGTTTACAGACAGACGCTGTACTGCTGCGCTATGACGGTGTAAATAAAATTTATTTTTTAATTATTTCTATATATGTACATATATATAAAGAGATATGCTACGTGTATGTAACGTTACCTACGTTACATACATATTTTTAATAAAATATTATGTTTTACAAGTGTAGACATGTTATAACGTCCTCGAGGTTTGAACCTGTACCATCAGTTAACGACGTCGCATTTCCTCTACAACACCTTAAATAAATAATGTTTTAAAAATAATTTACTAATAAAAATAAATTGTTATCAGTTGTCAATGGAATTGGAAACAGAATGGCTGTCAAAACAATCGATGTCGGGGGACGCGAAGGCTCTTAGCGGACTGATGAGACAAGTCATGCAAGACATTAATAGTCGACGAATGTGTACTTTGACAGGTTAGTGAGAATTTCATTATTTCATTTAAAAAACTTTATGTAAAGACCCTAGTGGGATTTGAACCCGCTTCTCTTGATACCTATGAATACCTATGAGAACAAAGCTGAAGCTGTTGTTATAGCGTCTGTCTATAAACGCGACAATTGTAAGATCGATTCTCACTCCAGGGAATGGATTATTTACTTTTTCGCGCTCAACATCCAATAACTCAAAAATGAAATGAAATAACTCAAAAAAGGGTGGATCGAGGGGAACGTAGTGTCTTAACAATAGTTCCCTCTTTTGACTTACAATTTGGCCTGCGTATTCAAATGGACATGAATAAGTTGCATAGAAACCATTAACGTTATGTAGCCTTCCTCTTCAAAATATTATCCAAAATAAAAATATTTTTTCAGTTTGAACAAGTGGGTAGTTCCTGATATAAGCGCGTTTAACCAAACAAACTCTAGCTTTATAATATTGGTATAGAAGTATAGATAACATAGTAATTATTCAATTATAAAATCAATTCATATTATAAAAAGAACCATTATTTTCTTTTTAGTGTTAAAACTTTTCGCTTTGATACTAAAACAATTGTTTTACCAAACAATTATTCATAAAAGTTCGAAGAAAATTAAAAAGGCAATAGTTTTCATTAATTTGTTTTGTTTTCCGTATGAAAATATTAATACAATGAAGCCCTTCTAAAGCCTGTAGATCCTTTTTATATTGTAAACAAAAAATATATATAGGCTATTAAAGATCCTCCTATCCTCTGATGTTAACCACGACCGTCGTGGGTTCAATTCCCATTCGGGGCATAAATTATTTTCATTCCTCGCTCTGGTAACAAGAAAAGCTGAGCATTAGATTCCACAACTCAATACGCATGTCTTGAATATTGCACGTAAAATGGGTAACGGAGTTTAAGTTTACACTAAGTTCCTATTGTGTATCCTGCTGTATGGGAGGGAGATACAATGTAAAGCTATTTATTCTATTGAAGATAAATAAATTCCTTTTGAATCTCAAAACGCATTTAAATGGGTAAATTAATTCTTAGTCCTTTAAAATGAACCAAGTTGAACGCTAACAATAAGCTCTCTCTGCGTACCTTGCGAGAATATAGAGAGAGAACCAGAGAGTGAAGAGTTTTAGGGCGTTATTTTGCTTATTCAATCAATATTTTTACACTTAAAATTTTAGTAATAATGTCTATAATCTATTTACTTAAAACCGTATCCATTATAACTGTTTTGTTTGAACAGTGTACAAAAGTTAAGCCATTTAGTGCAAATCTCTCTCAAATAATCTCAAATATTCTCAAACAAATGTAATAAATCTTCATTATAGTATGTACTTAGTACTAATATAACTAATCTACGAATTTTAGTCTGCAACGTCGTCTGAATGTGTTTAGC
Source organism: Heliconius besckei (assembly GCA_018249835.1). Lineage (NCBI taxonomy): Eukaryota > Metazoa > Arthropoda > Insecta > Lepidoptera > Nymphalidae > Heliconius > Heliconius besckei. Next base: position 9,990 of record DWNA01002085.1, read on the forward strand.
AAACGATCCGCTCCTACCGGAATTTTAAGGAATCCAGTACTGCTACACTTTCCAAGAAACCTAGACACTAAGGAAAACTCCGCTCCCATTGAGGCACTTCTGTTCCTCACTATTCGCTGAATTCCGGAGACATTGCGTGTTGAGTAGCGGTACTCAACGCCGCGTTTAGCTTCTTTACCAGAGCCAAGAAATGGAAATATGTAATATTTCGTTTTCTACACAACGAGAATGAGAATCAAACCCACAACTTGACGCGACTGGTCTCATAATTAATAATTATATTATAAATGATTATAACAATAATTATTCTGTTATTTTAGAATGTGGCGGTTTTATCGCTATGATAAATGGCTTGCACAGTTATAATGCCAAATATAAATTAAATGGAACAGATGAACATTCTAGAGACGTCTGTTGTTTAAAATTGATGAAATATTTTTGCATTGTTTTTTTATTTTTCTTATCTTCGTATGGTAATAGGAGGTCGGCCTGGCGATAAACGCGATATCCCTCATATTTTATATGAGGATAAGCGAGTATTAAGACATTTCGTTCTTACACTTTTTGAATTTTTTCTTATAAATTCGAACCCACGCCTCTTGGAAACGCTCCATCCAAGTCAAACGTCCAAGCGCTCATCGAGCTACGTCGAAATTCTTATATGCTTCTTACAACTTATTCCCTTTCCCGTCTTATTAGAGCGAAGAAATGGAAGTATTAAATAACTAATTTCCTCGAATTAGAATCGAACCCACTACCGTCGCGTTTACAGTTACACGCTTATGCCCCAGCTCCACGATATCCTCATATGAAAACTTAAATATGTAATCCAAATATAGCAATAAATGTTTATTGTTGTTCTCGAGCGTGCTTGTTCCGCGGTCGTGACGGTTTATTTTGCTTTTCGAACAATTTGCACTTTTAACTCTTTTGATTAATGCTAATTTCTATTCAATTATCCTTTATTATTGTTTTCATTCTTCTGTGCGTACTATAACTAAAGCTAGTAAGCTTATGCCTGCAGCTACGCCTGCTTGGCGAATAAAAATAACTAAGGGTTGTTTGTATATAACAATCTACGACCCGTATTTCTAAATGGCTCTCAACTCTGAGATATCTTGAGAGCGATCTTGAAATGCCGTTTTGATTTTATGAATGGCAACAATATTAAAATTTGGATTTATCGAAAACATCGCAGTAAATTGTGTTAATTTTGGAACTCCTATGTAATGAAATATCCAAATAAAATAGTAGTGGTTTTAAACTTATGTTTGCGCACCGGTGGCAAAAATTAATATTATTAGAGTCGTTTAGCGAACGTGGAGAGCGTTCAGAAGTAGCTTATATCATCATTATAATATTTTTTTTAAGAAATACATAAATAACATCAGCTCTACGTTGTATCCTGCACACAGCAGGGTAGGCAGAGATATATCCCTTAAGTCACTCCCTAATTGGCCCCTTTGGTAGAGCATGTGTTTCAATATTCTTATTATATTCGAACTTTAGACCGAATATTTCTTTTGCGTGAAGCTAAAGGTGTCCCGCATATAGGATGAAAAGCAGACTGAACCTTGTGTTAGGACAGTCATTCACTTTCATGACATTGCATGTGAAGCGGATGGAATGGAATTTGGCTTTTTTTACTCCGCGCAAACTAAATTGCGGGATGCAAGTGCATATACATATTTATATTTTAATTCGATTAATCTTAAAGAAAATTAAAAAACTATTTTGAGCTTGTCTCTGAGCAACAAAACAAGCCATCGGTTGACAAAAACGAATATAAGTATTGTTTTTTTACCCTTGGCAACACGTTCCCCATCGTAAGACCTGTTGGGGTTTTTTTTCATACAAGGAAATGCTTTTGTGTAGTATATGCTGTATTGTTGAGTTCATTTATTTGGGATGGGAAGATAATTTTTTTAACCGATTTGAAGAAACGAGGTGGTACTATATTCCGCACCTATATTTTTTGTTTTATTTATATAAAAATACATTTATAGATTAAAAAATGAAAAAATTATAAAGTAAAGGACGGAGTGTCGTTACACTAACCTATCTCAGGTTACTCTGCTAAATACCTCGCCTGCCAATAATAGCTTTAAGTGCTGTTGATCGTTTTTCCTTTTTGATTATTTTATCCTTACGGCGATATGGTTAAAAATATGATTTGTCTTCGTAATTTCTAAAACAAACGTCAAATTCTTATTATATTTTAATATTAAATTTGTTTTTTTATAATCATATTGCTTAAAGCGGCAATCCATCCATCCATCAGCCTTTCAACGTCTACTGCTGGACATAGGCGACAATAATTATATGAAAACATTGCATACATATATTTATCATACTATTGTAAATTGTTTTGGTTATTTCATCCTCGAATGTGATTTACCGTTATCGTCTTATCACCGCTTAGCGACACTCTGTTTGACATGTGTTCCTCATAAAATTATATTATATCAATAAGATATATTATATAAATATGTATACAAGATTATACCATTGTATTCAAATGTGTTTGACTTTGCACTTGGATATCGTGGGTCTTTCCACTTGCTTGTTTTGCTGATTTTTTTAAAAATTCGTTTTAATTGAATTAGCTGATAGTTGAGGTTGTCGTGACGCAACTGTGTCTAAATTGTAAATCCGACGGTTGTAGGTTCGATTCTCACTCGCGGA
>DWNA01002086.1:0-12673 GCA_018249835.1 Heliconius besckei
ATGATTTTTTAAATTATGTAATTAAAAAATTAAATATGTTATTGATTTTAGTTACTATTTTAATATTTTTGTTGTATATATAGATTCGCCATATAAAACCGCAATTGACATTGCAATCGTGGCGCTCCAACAAAAAGGGACCTTGTTAAATTTAAAACAAAAATGGTGGGAGGAGATGGATAATGAGGCAAAATGCCAAGTGAGTGTACATAATTATTTATGCTTTATTGTTTTCATAAGGATAAGTTAATATTAAAAAAAAACCATGGAAAAAAAACCATGTTTTAAAAACATCTTGACAGATTGTGGTACTTCATTGTAGTTCCAATTGTGTATAATATTAACATTTATAAAAAGATAACACTGCTATTTTAGAATGAAAAAAAAGAGGAAGAAGATGACAGCGGCTCATTGCAAATGAAAAATACCAGTGGAATATTTTTGGTACTGGGCGTGGGTGGAGTTCTAGGATTTTTCGTTGCAGTCATAGGTTTTCTTTTACATGCCAAAGAGATTTGCGTTAAAGAAAAGGTAATTATAATACTTTTCTTATTATACAAAAGTTACATACTATTCATCATATAGATCATTTATTTAGTTAGTTTATTTTTCATAGTTAACTATGTTTATATCTTATGAAAACTAAATATGCTTAAATATCATCAATTTCGGCGTTGAGTTCTGTCACTGCCACTCACGGAATGCCTCCAGAACTCGGCAGAAAGTGGGGCACGGAGTGCCTTAACATTAGGTTCCCTCTGCCTACCCTGCTGTGTGAGGAATACACCGTGAAGACGATTTATTTATTTATTTTATTACCAATTTACAGAAGTGCTTTTAAAAAATATATATATGGCTAAAACAATGTATTTATTATGTAGCGCTTATCACAGCTGTGTAAAGACATTACTGCATAAAACAGTTACGATTTCCTTGACAATAACGAATAGCTTCGAGCAAATTGTTAATAATATGGCATAGAAAAATGTAATTTGATTTGCAATTACTAGAGCTCGCATATTTTAAATAAGATTAGATAGGAAACCGTAAACTTGTTTTATTGAAAAAATATAAATTACAAAAAATAAATATTAAAAAAAATAAAGAAATCAGGCTCACTTTGTACCCCACATACAGCTTGGTAGGCAGAGGGGACCTAGTGTTAAGACACTGCGTTCCCCATTTAAAATCAAAAATTACTATATATAAAATACAAAATTAAATTCCAAATGTTTTATTCCTATTTGCCGACCGCTTTCATAAATTATTTAGTTACAGCAATCAACGTTTCACGTTTACATAATTTCAAACAAGTGATATATTGTCCTTTTAATTACTTAATATTTGTATTGTGATTACAAGTTTATGTGTCGTATAAATTTAATGTTGTTTATATTTGTTTTGGAAATGTAAATGTCCATCTAGTTGCAAAATAATTATTTACAAACAATGTAATAGTACGAATTAATGTGATAGTATTTTATGAAAAATATGCTCTATATTTAACTCTCGACGTAGGTACCTCTCGCGTGCGGTTGACAGAGATCTATACTCTATTGCAATGATTTCTCTTTTCCTATTTTTGGATTATATACAATACTAGTGGGCCCGAACGCGGCTACGCCCGCTTGAACTATACGAATATTTATTAAATATATTTATGAAATTATTTTCAGTTTTGAATAGAGAGATGCGTTAAGCAAGCTCATTTTGGGTGACGTGTTCTAACAACAAACTTTGCAAATCGTTGCTTAGCAACGGCGGTTGTTATAAACATGGCGGAATAAATTACATGTGAAATTATTAAGTATTTTAATATATTGATATATATCGAAAATATTACAAATATGAGAAAAAAAAGTATCCTATGTTCATCCCGGGACCCTCAAGTATCTCTATATGAGTATTTTATCACAATTCAATTAGCGGTTTGGCCCTGATTGCGTAAAAGACAGACAGACAGACAGACATACAGAGTTACTTTCGAATTTATAATATAGGTATGGACGTTGTCTTAACCATAATAAATATATTTGAAACCATTATGATATAGATATTGCGTATATGAACGCATTGATTGTGTGTTAATTTATTCACTGGGCAGGTTTGTTTTTGATATGCGCGAATCAAAAACATAAAATGAACAACAGTAATAGTATTATGAATAGCTATACATCAAATTTACTAAAAGACTACATAACAGATTATCTTTTCTCAACATTTTTGCAGGTAACCTTCAAAGAAGCCCTAGCAAGTGAATGGCGGGCCTCGCTAGATCCGCGCGTGCTGCACAAGCCGGCGGCGCCCCCGCGCTCCGCCGCGCCGTCCACCGCCTCTCCATCGCCGCGGAGAGAACGATCCCAATCGAGAGCCGTGTCCGTGCTGAGAGCTGCGACTTCTTTTATTAATTTTGATGAAATTTATTAATGGTAGTTTTGTTGATATTTAAAATAATATAAGATTATTTAAATATTAATGTTGTTGTCATCTCTATATGCGTCAGTACAGAAATCCAGGATTCGAAATAAAATCTTATCAAGCAAATACTCGTACAAAAGGAAAATATTAATCTTTACCTTCACGCTGTAACTTGTACATAGCACGTAGTATTTTTTCTTCATAATATTAGGTACCCTCTGCTTATCCACCTATATGCGGGATACACCGTAAAGCTCCATGCTTTTATGAATTGAATGGAATTACTATCACTAACTTATCATAGTTTTGTATAATACAAAAAAAATAGTTCGAAAAATTAATTTATTATTTAAAATAAAATTATTCAAATTATACAGATTAATTACAAGGCACAATAAAAAGACGGATGGGTCACTAACCGAACGCTTAGGCCGATCGTGACTCTCTATCGCGTTTTCCGCTCTCTCGCTTGCACGCCCGGTTTAGGCGGAACGTGACATTACGTCATGCTTTTCTTGTGTGCAGAAATAAAAAGAATACTGTAAAGTTAGTTTATGGTTCACAAATGCTTTATTTCCAAAAATCCTGATATAATAAACGATATAATATAATCATACTTAATTCGTATACGTCTACGTATGTAACTCTGTAGTTGTAGTATAAAGTTCTTAATTAATTGACTGACGTAGTAAGTAGTATCAAAAAAGTCAATGTGACTGTTCTAAACTGTTCTTCTTGTGAACTTTTTTCTTCTTATAGGAAATATCTAATGAAACGACGACGACAACGACGAGAATAAAATCCTGATTGAAATAATCAATTTGCGAATTACATTTTCTGTTGTCTCAAATAATATTTCTAGATTCATCCTTTGTATAACGTTTTAGGCATAATATCTTGAAGCAGTCGAAGTATGAAGTCGTTATTAATATTAATTTATAGAAACTACAAATAAAGTTCAGCATTGAGTTCCACAATATAATACGCAATGTCTTCAGAATTCGGCGGAAAGTGGTAATCGGAGTGTCTTAACACTATGCTCCCTCTGCCTACCGTGCTAATACAGCGTGAAGCTAAAGGAAAAAAAAGTTTTTATGATTCCTATTTTATTATAAATAAATAACAATACTTAATGTTTAGCTATAAATCTTTAATACCATATATTAAGATCGATATTGTTTGTCGCTTGGCTTCTCGTATTTATATTGGATTTCAATACTAGATTGAGTATGAATGGAATGTATTATTTCACAGATCGCAGAATTCTACGCCATACTTGTTGATGTGTTGAAAATTTCGATTATCCGTTATTGCTGAAGTCTTATGAATCATTTATTTACTATTTCTCACTAATAAACTTACGAATTTCAATATTATTGTTTTCCTTTATTAAGACGTATACAGTTTAGATTGTACTTGTAACAATATTTTTACTTTGCTCTTCTTTCTTTCTTTTAATTTCTTTTATATATTTCTATCATTTAGTCTATTATGCAATCGAAATATTACCTAATACAAAATGCGTTAGTCACCGATAAAAACCGCACGCCAATAAAAAAGGTTTTAAAACTACAAAAGTTCCGGTCCAGCAAACGATAGGGCTGGAATACAAAGTGGGCATCGAGACTGTATAATACTTTGATATTTTTAAAGGTTTTTATAATAAATATATTTTACATATGTAACTACATACAAATTTTAAACAAATAATTATTAATATCATCATTAGAAACATAGTAATAATAATTAATTGTTTACTAAATCTCAATTAATATGATTATTTGGATGTCATACTATCGAACGAGGTATATCGTAATGAGATTTACGAGGACAATAATTACCAGAATATAATATGAATGACATTATATTATAGTAATATTAATATATTTTTTTATATCCCTCACATATCAGAGTAGGCAGAGGGAACCCGGAATCCTAGTATTTAGTAGTAGTAACAATGTAGTGTTTTACACTTCCGTTTTCTACTTTCCGCTGAATTCTGGGGCCATTGAGTGTTGAGTGGCGGAACTGAACTACGCGCGTTGCCTCATTACCAGAGCAAGTAACGAAAATATTAAATATAGCATTGCTTCAAGTGGGAATCAAACCCACAACCGCGTTTACATTCCCAATTTAATTTATACTTTGTGCTCAGCAAATATTAGTTATGTCGGCTTCTGTTTTTTTCATTTGGTGGTTCCCTACATTTTAACTAGATTTTTCATTTACTACCTTACTTTTTGAAGCTATTTCGCAAATGTTCACTCGAAAGTTGGTCACATTGATCGTTTTTGCCTATCTTACGTCCACTTTAGGTGGCATTTAATAAATGATGAAGCCCCAATGGGAATCAGTATTTTGTTTTTCCATTTTCCTTTAAAAGGTCCGATGCTTCATTTAGCTTTCAAGCGTAAACAAAGCCAGAGTCGGCGCTTCATTTTGCAATGCTATTAAACCGCTATTAGATAACTCCATTATTTCAACGTTGAAGTTCGTTCGTCGTCCTTTACAATTATATTGTGTCTGTATTTTTACTGTATTAAAATGGAAAATGAAAACGTAACGTAACATAAAAATGAAAACTAAGCTCCGTGAAATACAAATTTATATTAGAATATTATAAAGTTACAAAAAAGGAAAAATAGAGTACACAATATGCAGATAAATAGTCTCAATAATAAAGTTCTACGTGTTGTTTTAAATATGTAATTATTTAATACTTTCTAAAAGATTGTCCCTGTATAAAAAAATTGTGAATGCACAAAGAGATTCAGTGTTCAGTTCAAATTCAGTTCTCATATATTGCAAGAAGTGTAAGTACAGCCTGAGGAACTAAAGTTTATCCATGGAGACGCTGAACAAAGCTCCTTCTCTATGGTAATGTTTAGACAGATGTCATAACAGTACAATAATATATATAATATGTGAACCACATTACATACAAGAAAAGCCTAACATTTTAATAAAACATTAATGAATATTCCGGGTCGAATGTGTCCTAATGGCTATAAGGTCAAGAGTCGTGCCGTTCAATTAAAAACCCTAAAACAATGGGATAAAGGTGAAATTACCTACAAAATTGACACTCATGAAAGTTTGCAGAGCACGAGCAGGTGAGTTGAATGCGCCGCCACGACCATCCAGCATTTGGCAGCAATCCAGGCCAACTATCTGGCACGAAGCACTCTTATTATAAGCGTAGCTAATTTTCTTTTATTCACATTGTTTTTGGAATCGGAATACTGACTCAGGTGCGCAATTAAAAATTATTTCAATTTGAATATATTTCGTCAATAATAATAGGTACGACGTACATTTGTGTATAAAAGATTAATAAAAATACAGTCTATAGTACAATGGTAAAGGTATTGCCAGTATCTACATTTACTATTTCACACAATTCCATATGATGCAGTTCTTTGCATTGTTATCAAACTCTACTTCATACCACTTATGTTAATTAACATTTTAATTACAGCTCTACATAGTGTTCCTTTATAGTTATATCATTAGTATCATTAACCTGAAATTATATTGTAATAGTAGATTTCATATTAACATGATGTGTGCCTTTGACATAGCTCTGCCTTTGAAATAGCTTCTTTTTCATCAAATACATTCACAGCCGAAAGATGGCATGGTTTCTTTGTTTGACCCAAAGTAGATGTAATTAATTGTAATGTTTAAGAAACCACAATTTAGTTTATTACAGGCTAAAAAGAAAATAAAAATAATGAAATATAAGATATTTAAAAGTGACCAACTGTGTGTCACCGTATTTTTGTGGTCGACGTTTCGCAGAGAAAAATGCTGAAAGCTTAGAGTTACTACGGAAATTGTTCGCCGCAAGGGAGAGGAGCGTATATGTTTGGCTTATATTGAAAATACGAATAATTTTCACTCTTTTTTTTGTGGAAAAGTAACGAAAACTAATACTACTATATTCGTATGTCGAATGATAGTTTTTTTTGCATAATATTTGGATACTTTTGTCATATTTTACTTTTCTTTATAATTTGTACAAGACAAAAAGTCTTGTTGTTTAGCTTTACGCTGTACTCCACAAATGGAAAAGCCGTTTCTGTCAAGATTTTTCGCGAGATTTTGAAACTTGACATATTTTCTATGTAGGTACGTCATACATATAAAATATGTGTGTATTGATTGTCGGAACTTAACGCTGCACTTTGGCTTACCTTTGGATTACTCATTCTCTTGAGTGAGGAACGCACCCACCAACAAATATCACGAGTATGGTTAGATACTACCAACGACTATATTTTTGTAAAATTTGTGTTAAAACTTCGAACGTTTCATATAAGTATGAATCGTAAATCGTAAGATGGATGATATTCCTCCATATTCCTTTATTTTAATATTTATAAAGAAAGTAAGAAAATATTCATGAGAAAATGTAAGAGTCCATTCTAATATCCATCCATGTGTTGCCAGAAAGAATTTGCTGTGCCTTTCAAAAAGAAAGACGCAAACACTTTGGATTCTCTGTCATGAATAATGTAGAAAAAAGGCACTCTCCTAATATATATTTTGTCTTCTGACATTCTGTTGTATTACGTTAAATATTATTTACTTTATAGATCAAAAAAGGTAACAAAGAAGCCTTTAGAAATTGTTTTGATCATTTCTCACGTACTGATTTAACGAGCGTGCTTATATTGTTCTCTTCAAAGATGTATTTTAGCGATTTATCTAGAAAATACCGAGGGGAATGGTTTTGTTATTAATGTGTCATTGTTCTAAGTAAATTGTACTTTTATATTGTGTATTACTGCAAAATACGAGCTCGTATTTGCAATTTATTTTATCGTGATAGTATTTGTCTATTTCAAATTATATTTCTCATTTTTAATACCATTGTCTTTACACGGTCATTAATAATCAGAAATGTATCTATGCATTAGTTTAAAAAATAATTATTATTCTAATATAATGATTATGTTGATGAAATTATTAAAATTAAATTTAGAGGTCAGGAGCAGGGGCACAAGCGGCGTTAACTTCCGCCACTCACGCAATACGCAATGCCTTCAGAATTTGACAGGGGAGCGGAATGTGTTAATATTAGGTTCCTAGGTTCCTTGTACTTACTCTGCTATGTGTGGAATACAGCCAGGAAGTCCTTGCCTACAAGCAACTGCCCCCGATTGACATAATTCCATTGCTTTTATAATCTTTTTCAAGTACATCTACCCTTTTACACGAGTTTCCTAACAGTATATAAATTTCAAATAATTGAAAATATTTTCTACTATTATAGTTATTACAGTTCATAAACCAATAGTCAATAAGTTCGAGTCTATTCTAGGAGTTTTCTTTAAGCGGAAGAAGTGTTTACTGAGAAAGTTAGTTTCAATATAGAATTGTAGCGAACGTACGGCTTACGACTTCTAGAGCTCTTCTAACAACCTTATTAAAGAGAGAAACTTACTTCTTCTGCAAAGTAGTTGGTAACTACAATTCAATGGATTTTAATCACTTTTGACACGACACGCTTTTGAACTTTAAATTATCCGTTTGTAAATTTCATATTTTAGCTTACTTGGAAATATAATAAGAAATACTGGAATTATTTTTTAAATTACAGTGGTTATTTTAAACAGTTATTTAATTTAAAGCTGTAAGATTTTTAGCCTTGTTACTTTTAGATTGGATATTTATTAATGCATTTTTAGTCACTTTTACCTAAATTCACCACTAAATATTGGCTTTTATACTTTCATTAGTGCACACGTTACGGAGAAATGAAACAAAACGTACAGAATAAACGTAAAAAATAACTATTTTCCTATCGTCATAACACTCCGTATAAGTAAATGGTGAAAGCGTTAGAGGAAATGGCTAATGCGGCTTACACACTGTTATGTTATGTCTTTGAGTCTTAATACACGTTACTAATATAGAATTACCAACCTATTTTAGTATTTTAGTATTTAGCATTTATGGAATTTAAATATGTTGAGAAAAACATTTTCATTGCTTATTTTTATGTAGTAAGTATGTTAATCAATAAAATAATGCTGATTTCTGATGGCACGACACCAGAGCGAAGAAATGGAAATATAAACGTAAATAAATATTTCACTTCCTAGAGTGGGGATCGAACCCACAACCGTCGCGTTACAGTCACACCCTTGTGCCGCCGCGTCACGACCACCTCAAAATATCACATTAAAATAATATGTATAAAGGAAAGAATAAAGCTTTTGTCAAGAAAATTAGAGCAGTGTTGTTTTACTTTACAACAGCTATATTGTATGAAAATTATTTATGTAGGATGTACTTCAGTAAATTTATGCTCTCTCTTGTTGTTGAAGACAAGATGATAAATATATCTATGTATAATCAAATTATTTTTATATATCGTATTTATTTATTTTAATAAATAAAAAAATATATTTTTTATTTATGAATACTCATATTATTCAAATCTTAGCTCATTATATGGCTTGTAAAATTAGTTACTTCTTATATTTATACAAAATAATTATTTTTTTCTGAAATAAAGATAACAACTGTAGGTATAACTAATTAAAAAGACTTCAATAAGACTTTTACTTCAGGCACTTTTTTGATTCGTCCAGGAAAATTACTATTTTATAAATATATATAAATAATTATTTAAATATTTAAACCTACAAGTATATAAATCTAAATTTCTTTTCTCCTATATAATAGTTACTGGCTCCCAGCCAGAGCGCCAGTGTCTAATAAATCATTATCGTTTGAATAATATTCAGTACGATCTGTCCGATCGTTTGCATATTGTTATCTTTTGTTTTGTGATGAATTATTATAAAGAAAAGACAAGCAAGAACTTTCATTTTCAATTTTTCTTTTAACAGTATATTTTTTTAAAGATTTATATTATCGTCGTTCTTTTATAGTTTAATTTTGTGAACATCGCCTCACACGATGCAACTCAATTTCCTCCCACTCAAACGTTTCCTCGAGGACGTGGCGACTCATTTCCGTCGCATACAGTTTTCCTTTAAGATGTAAATTGGAAAGAAAAACCTGAAATTATGTAACACTCATATTTTCCTTTAACATTTAATGAGAAATGGTTGGAAATGTCAATGTTTTATAATTTTATTCAATTTATAAAGTTTTAAAACGTTGACATTTATTTTTGGAATATTTTACTCATTTTCTTTTAGTCATTGAGCGAGGTTTTGATAAAGGATAAAGTTGTCACAGGTCGGTTTGGTTTCACCAAATGTCCTTTTAAAATATGTTAAATAATAATATTTATGAAAAAATGGTAACATTTTCTCGAAATGTTACCTTAAGTAGTTCTAAAGTAACTTTCCCTGCGCTTTTGAATTTATTTGTTTTTCAGTAGTTTAACTGAAAAAATTAATTCAGTGACAAAATTACATTACCGATTTATACATTCTCAAGAAAATAAATAGGGTAGGTGGAAATAACCTTTTGTTTAGAATCGAAGCCACACCCGTTTACAATTAAACTGCCTTTGTGCCATGACGGCATCTGGATTCAAGTTTTCAAGTATTTTTTAAAATTTAAATATGTATTTTTTAATATAATTTCCTCACAATTTTCCTCGATTTCCCATGTGAGGTTATGTAGCCTACAATTATAGAGGTATACGGATTTCCGTGTATAAAAAAATTCAAAAATAGAAATTACTATTCTTTAGTTTTGATTAATTAAAATAATGTTACCAGTTTCGAACAAAATTTCTAGGACATTTTTGAAGCTGATATAGTACAAAGAAATCAAAAGGCACACGTGACTTAGGTATTACACCACTCACTAGTTGAGTTTAACATTTAATCGTAATAAACACAAATAACTACATACAAAGCATCAAGACATTACACGAAGACTGGGTATACACAATATTATAAAACAGTGAACTAAGAAGTCGATTTAATAGCACTATGTCATTCACTATTAAAGACACGTTATATCAAAATTAATGAAAATAAATTATAAGCAAAAAAACATTTTTAGAAAAAGCTTTTGTTTAAACGCTCCAAAAAGGAGAAAATACAATTTGTCTTTTAAATTTTAACTATCAACTCATAATCTCATTGTACACAATTTATATGATCATAAAAGCTTGTCGCGCGAATAACTTGTGTTACTAAACTAGTACTAATTTAATTATGTAAAATCTGTTTCAATTTTTAAAGTTTCAATTTAATTATATATTTATTAACGCGTCAAGCTTTTATGATCATATAAATTGTGTACAATGAGGTTATGAGTTGATAGTTAAAATTTAAAAGCCAAATTGTATTTTCTCCTTTTTGGAGCGTTTAAATAAAAGCTTTTTCTAAAAATGATTTTTTGCTTATAATTTATTTTTTACTTTTTAGTTACCACTGGCTAGGTTGTTCTCACACTAGGTGTCACATTACTTTTCTAATTATACTTGGCAAGCTATTTCATTTCATACCCATATTGCAGATGTGCATAAATAATAACTATTCCGCCATCTTAGATGTTCCGCCATATTAAATTTAGAAAAACGTCACATTAATTTTCGAGTTACGCTCAACGAGCCCTTTCAATAGATATCCACATGGTAGAAGTAGATTTAAAATAACTATTCGGCTATCTTGGATAGTCTGCCAAATTGGATTTAGAATGACGTTACATAACTTTTCGAGTTACTCTCAACGAGCCCTTTCATTTGATATCCATATTGGAGAATTACAAAAATAATAACTATTCCGTCCGCCATATTGGATTTAGAATGACGTTACACAATTTTTCGCGTTACTCTCAACAAATCCTTTTGTTTGATACCCATAATATAGAAGTGCATTAAATATAACTATTCCGCCATCTTGGATGGACCGTCATATTGTATTCAGAATGAAGTCACAAACTTTATCGTGCATTGTCATCCAAACCAAACGTGTACACAAAATTTCAGTTCAATCGTACGAACATACCTTTCATTATATGAAAGCACAAAAAACTTGAATCGTGTTGAAATACGTTGGGTTTCAAGTGATATCACATTAAGTTTTAATTGTTCTCGGCAAGATCTTTCATTTGATACCCATATTGCAGAAGTCAATAAATAATACCTATTCCGCCATCTTAGATCTTTCGCCGTATTGGATTTAGAATAACCTCACATTATGTTTCGAGTTACGGTCAACAACCCATTCTATCTAATATCTATACTGTGGAAGTAGACTAAGAAGATACTCGGCTATATTCGATTTCCCCCTTATTGGATTTAGAATGACGTCACATTATTTTTCGTGTCGCTCTCAACAAGCCCTTTCATTTGATACCTATATTGTAGAAGTACATTAAAAATAACAATTCCGCCATCTTGCATGGTCCGCCATATTAGATTTCGAATGACGTCACATATTTTATCGTTCATTGTCATCCAAAGTAAACGTGTATAGAAAATTTCAGCTCAATCGGTTGAAGATATCTACTTCAAAATTGAGCTCAAAGATTTCACCCGAACCTACATACATACATTGCAAGTTAAATAAAAGCTTTTAACTTAATATAAAGCTTCATTGGTTACATTTAATGGAACGACTAACAAAATATGAAAGAATGCACAATCAGCTTATATCGCGTAAAGAATAATGAAATCTAAAATATTATATTCAGGTGTGAGCTCAGATTATATTAAAAACGGAATGGCGCATATACTAATACATTTATCAATTTTTCTTACAAAAAGCAACGAGAAACTCTTACGTAGATACATACATACATATATTCATGCACTTGAAAGAATAGCTATTGGTGTAAGTAGTTGCGAATATAGAAGTGACTGTATTTATTAATGTATTCTTAGTCTCCCATAGAAGTGCCTTATGCTCATTAATTATTTATTGCCTCAAATTATTTAAATTTTTGTTAAAAAAAAATATTTGATTTTTTCTGTAGCTGACTAAAAATATGCTAGCAATATGACAAACTAGGATAGATTGTGATGAATTACGTTCACGTCACGCCGAGCCACATCCTGTCATCGCGGTTATACGGCGACTAAATTGTTAGCAATTTATATTCGATGGAGTATAGGCAAAATGTATTTCTACATGCAATAACAAGTGGTACTATATGTCATATGTAGACATTTTGGTATATTTATGTTGCTATGTTGTTCATATTTATATAATGTAATTTATAAACTATTTTGTAAATATAATAGTGGCATAACGGGGACGCGGGGAACAACTAGGACCACTAGCCGTGCTTTGTTTTCACTAATAACTAATTA